>CANSZD010001699.1:0-90000 GCA_947648045.1 Beta corolliflora
CTTGGTAAATATACACCGAGATATATATATCTTTAAAAATCTTATATACCAACATTTGTTTTTATATATACTTCCGCATTGCTCCATAATTATTTCGCAACACTTGCCTTGTTAGTAGTTCGTTAATTAATGCGACACTTTTATATATACATGGAAAAAAAAGTACCCACAAATGGAACCACTTACACCAAACAACTTTTCTCTCTCCTTCATTAACATAAATATTAACAGTTTTACACAATACTCCACTATCAACTCCTAAATCTATGGTCAAAGTGAAACATGTATACGATATACCCCTCTCGTATTTTCATAACTTATTAACACCGTTCACAATTAGAGAGAATCTACTATATTTTTCTCAATATATAAGAAAAATGTCGGGTTTTATTTCGATTGGTCCCAGTGAATACTTTATTTATTTAATCGTTATAATTTTATATTTAATATTAAAGAAGTTGTTTTGGTTAACGCGCACAATTAAAGTAGGTAAAATATATAAATATAGAGGGGTAATAGTCAAACTGTTGCAACTAATAATATATGACATAGATTGTATTGAATTTATGAGAATAACAATCAAAATTTGGGATTATTCAGACTGACAACCCTCAAAATACAAGATGTTTGGAGGATAAGGTTTGCCAGGGAGGGTGAAAAAATAAATAGATGGAAATTTAGTCAAGTTATTCATTTAGTTGCACAAGGGAGAGATTACTTTGATCACATTTATTCTACTATATAGACTAGAATGGGTCTCATACTCTCATCAGTGCTTTTCATTTCATCTTTTCCTTCAGTAAGGGTTTTAAAATTTCTAAACACTTTTGGGTAAAAGTTTGCATATGGTTTCTAAGAACTAGTAAAGTTCAGCTTAATTTTCTTTTAATTACTGTTTATTGTTTGTGTACTCTCTTCCTAAATTGTATTTTAGGGTTTTAATTAATATAAATTTCGCCGATGTAAAAAAAAAGTTTGCATATGATGGTGAAGAAATTTGGTGGCAGTGCCACACATTAATTTGCGGAAGTTGATACTGATCTATTATTATTAATTTTCTTAGCTACATCTCTTGTTTCGAAAATTGTCATTGTTCAAAACAGAAGTGCAGCTGTATGTTGTAGTCTTGTAGACGTGCAGGCAAATAAAAACGTTTATAGTAAAGAACTAAAGTTGCATTAGGAGTTTAGGACAACCTTATTTTTTTGTGTGTCTTTTGGCAGCATGAATTAGGACAACTTTGTTAAACCGATTATGTGATATTCCAAATATTCAAGGGGGAACGTGTTAGCATGTCTTTTCAACTCCTTCTTGTTACTTATTAGGCTATTATCAAATACTCACGATTCTTAAAATCTTAATTCTCAATTGAAATTGAAGAAAATTTGGAATTGGGTCTTGAAATCTAGAGTTTTCTCTACCTTCAATTGGGTTCTACATCTGGAATTTGCATCTTCATACTTGGGATCTTCATTCTTCAATCTACCGGTGAGTTGTGACTCAGTGTTTTAGTGGATGCTATTTCACTATTTCTACATCTAACATCTCCCTCTTTGTTTTGACGGGGACATCTAACATCTCTCTCAAAGTAAACTATAGTAAAGTATATATGTATATGTATATCTAGGAAACACTAAGAAGAGTACCTATCTTAGTGCTTTCTACACTTCTAGCTTTTATGTCACCACTTAGGTAGTGAAATCATGATTGAATTAATTGTTAATTACTTGAATACTCCACAATTAAAAACTTATTTCAATGAAATTAAGTCTGTGGAACTTTCTAAAAGGTAAATTACAGCTCGAGTAGTGTATCACATTTTATCCGTTTTTTTTATTAAACTGAATTTATTTTTGATAAATTTAACTTATTTTTTCTGACTTTAACTTATTATACTGAATTGAACTTGTTTTTATTAAATATTATTATTTTAAGATGCCCATCTTTTGATTTTCTTTTTGAACCTCATTTTGGTATTTTGCTTCTTTATGTTTCATCTCGTCCAACTCCTCTCACTTTAATCTCTCTAGCTTTTTCTTTGTTTAAACTCTTATTCTTTTACTTTTACTGTTTCATTTTTCATGGAAATAATTTCATATGAAGATTCATGTTAGCGACCGCAAATCATCTAGGAAGTAGGCTTTGCTGTATTATTATTTTAAGGTGAAATGAAGAGGTCCACACAAAATTAAATATGCATATATGACAAAATTACTAGTAAACTATAAATACTCTACAATTTTTTTTTCCTTTCTAATGATTGTCAGGATTATAACACAATTGTGGATTTTCCGAGACAAGAGATTTCTTTTGATATTTTTGAAAACTATGTTGATCTATTTTTTTCATACTAGGTTGAATGAAATAATTTCTTTTGTCTTTTATTAAAAATGTATTCAAATTTGAAAACAAAAGTAATAACGTAGGTATCCTGTTTTCACACTTTGTCTAGGGCTCATAAAATGTTAGGAATGGGGCTATTCACAAAGGACTTGAGATGATTCACAAGCAAAGATTATAGTAAAGTTGGATAATCCAAAATAAAATTTATTGATTGATCTTTATATAATATGGGGTTTTATCTTTCCTTGTTCACCAGATATGTCACTTTCAAATATGGGTAATGTTAGTCTATTCTCAAACATGTTTAATGTCAATGATAATGTAAGTCTATTCTCAAACATGTATTTTTTTTCTATTAATTATCTACTTAATTACTGTAATAATATGAAATCCTCCTTGGGAGGCTTAGTGAACATATTCACAATATATACCAAAGTCCATACAAACCCTACTTACCATAATTACATGATTCTAAATAGGGAGACTAAATATATTAACATATATTTACACTAATACACCCCCACAAATGGGAGCAAGGGAGGAGGGCGAATGCTCAAACTCGGATCGAAAATCCATAAACAAGGGTTGAGGGAGACCCTTGGTGAAGTTATCGAGAACCGCGAAGAAGAAGGCACATGAAGAACACGAATATGACCAAGGGCAACCTTCTCACGAACGAAATGAATGTCCATCTCCACATGCTTAGTGCGTTGACGTTGCACTGGGTTATGAGACATATAAACAACACTAATATTATCACAATACACCACAAAGAGCGCACTTCGATGGACAATGGAGCTCAAGCAAGAGATTACGGATCGAAGCAGCCTCAGCGACAACATTAGCCACATCTCGATACTCGGCCTCGCACTAGAACGAGACAAAGTTGCTTGTCTTTTCGAAGACCGAGAAATAAGATTATCACCCAAAAACACACAATAACCCGAAGTAGAACGGCGAGTATCAGGACACCCACCCCGGCCAAGATTCGTGTAGGAGACAAGACCCGTAGCAGTGGGCCGAGGACAAGTGCATGCCATAGTCAAGAGTGCCCTTAAGATATCGAATGATACGCTTAAGAGCATGAAAGTGAGAATCTCGCGGCGCATGCATAAACAAACACACCCGCCGAACAAAGATAGGAAATATCCTGACGAGTGAAAGTAAGATATCGAAGAGCACCAAATAACCGACGATAAAAAGTAGGATCCGCAATGGGCTTCCCACTAGAAGCACTAAGCTTAGACTTAGTATCAACAAGAGTAGCGAACAGGACTTACAAGAGGACATATCAGACGCGCAAGAATCTCCATAGCATATTTCCGCCGGCAAAGGGAACATGCTATCCTTCGTACGAGAGACAGAGATACCAAGGAAATAAGATAAAGGACCAAGATCCTTCATCGTAAACTCCGAACTAAGAAGAGAAATTATACGAGTTCGGAGAGCATCGACGAGCAAGTAAGGATGATGTCATCAACATAAAGAAGAAGATAGAGAGATCTCGAGCCTCGTCTCGAAAATAAAGAGAGATGTATCACACTTCGCTGTTCGAAAACCCAAAGAGTGTATATAAGTGGCAAACCGTTGATACCAAGCACGTGGGCCTGCTTGAGACCATAAAGAGACTTCCGAAGAAGACACACATGTGTAGGTTTGTCAGGATGAACAAACCCGGGAGGCTGATGCATGTAAACCGTCTCCTGAAGATCACCATGAAGAAATGCATTCTTCACATCCAACTGATGTATAGACCAGTGGCGAGAGACAGCCAAACTCAACACAGTACGGATAGTAGTAGGGCGCACCACCGGACTAAATGTCTCACCACAATCCATCCCAACCTCCTGACTCTTACCATTAGCCACTAAACGGGCCTTATAGCGTTCAAAAGTACAATCCGATTTCTCCTTGTGAGTAAAGACCCATAAGCAACGAACAATATTAGCATCCACAAGACGCGGAACCAAATCCCAAGTATGAGTGTCAATCATAGCATTATATTCATCACACATGGCGTTATACCAGTTAGGGTCATCAATGGCACGTAAATGAGAACGAGGAAGAGGAGAAATTTGAGGATGGGAGGAAGTGACAAGAGCAAGGCTAGCATACTTAGAATTGGGTTTGAAAATGCCGGATTGGGCACGAGTGCGCATAGAGTGGACTGGTTGAGTGTGCTGGACAGGAGACAAGGAAGATAAGGGAGAAGAAATAGGGCCCGGATCAGCAGCAGTGGGCCTCGGTGATGATGGGCCAGGGGAGTGCTGCGCTGAAGACCGAACCAAAGATGAGGGAGAGAAAGGGCCCTGCTGAGCCGAGACAAGAGAAGGGCCAGCAGCGCTAACCCCCACATCAAGAGGCACGAAGTTCGAGGCCCGCTGACATGGCCCAAAGAGGGAGGAGAGCCGGTGTTTGGGCTTCGAGGGAGAGAAGTGGTGGTTGGGCTATGAGAAGGAATGGACACAGAAGAAGATGAGGTCCGAAGAATAGGAGGAGGAGAATTAGACTCAAAATCTGTGAACAAAAACTCATAGTCGGATTGTTTAGGAGTGTAATGGGTGGAATTAGGAAATGTGAATTCATCAAAAATAACATGGCGCGAAAGAATTACTTTATTCGTCGCAAGGTTAAGACACCGATAACCACGATGAGAAGGAGGATAACCAAGAAAAGGCACGGAGTAGAGCGAGGGCTCATTTTATGTGGAGAAGTAGAAGAAAAATTAGGATAGCAAAGACAACCAAAAGTACGAATATGATCATACGAAGGCGTTTTGTTAAAAAGAATGTGCACTGGAGTGAGGTTATCAAGAACACTAGTGGGACGAATATTAAGTAAATATGTAGCCATATGCAAGGATTCAACCCAATAAGAGGGAGGAAGAGAAGCATGAAAGAGAAGACAACGACAAATATTATTAATGGTCCTAATCATACGTTCGGCTTTGCCATTTTGGGGAGACGTATTAGGACACGAATGTCGCCAAATCATGCCACGGGTGAGAGAGAGAAAGAAGTGAAAGGGTGATTATCATACTCACGGCCATTATCACATTGGAGGGCTTTAATAGGGAGCCCAAATTGAGTGCGAACATAGGCATGAAAACGAACAAAAGTAGGAAACACATCCGATTTATTTTTGAGAGGAAACACCCATAAATAATGAGAATAGTCATCAAGAAAAAGTAAATAATAACGAAAAACCCGTATGACTATTAAAAAGGATAGGTATATAAACCGGTATGAATAATATCAAAAGGAGCATAAGTCTTAGTACATGAAACCGAAAAGGGAGACGACAATGTTTCCCTAATCGACAACCATGACAAACGAGAGAGACTTTTTGCTATTATTACATTGAATGAAATTATTGTGCTTAAGAAAACTAAGAACATGATCGCAGGATGTCCCAATCTATTGTGCCAAACTTCGGATGAAAAGAGCAAAGAAAGCGAGATGGAGAGGAGGATGACCGAGACGGAGAAGGTAACACCGGATAAAGAGTGCCCACACTATTGCACCCGGTCAAGACTATCCCCGTGCCCGTAGGTCCTTCACGAAAAACCAAAAGGATCAAATTCAACAGAGACACGGTTATCGGTAGTGAATTGGCGAACAGAGATGAGATTTTTAATGATTTTGGGAGCATAGAGAATATTTTTGAGAGTAAGGGGAGGAGTGGTGTTAGGAAGAAAAGATGTGCCGGAACCCTTAACCGGTATTTTAGAACCATCACCAACCAAAATGTGAGAATTAAAAATGCGCCAATTAACAACGTAAGGATTAATACCCGAATTGTTCATAAGATGAGACGTTGCGCCAGTATCCATATACCGGTTGGAGTCCCAGGTGGTTCAAGAGATAAACTGTTGAAAAATGTGGGAAGTTCGGTGGGCCGGAAGCCGCCAGAGCAAGAAAAGCCTATTGGGCCGCTTGTTGTTGTGGGCGTGAGCCGAGCCCAACACCCCCGTCGTCGCGGTGTGCTCATGGGCGAAACAGTCTCCACATCTGGCTGGGTGGGATAAGGACAAGGAGGATAGAGGGCTCCGCTTGGGCCCAAGAAGTAGTCCAAGGTGAATAAAACACGGGCCGGGCAAATCGGATTGTGATGTTGCCGTTGGTTATTGTTGTGGCCCCCATGATTCTTCCCCCTTATATTTCCCTTTTGCTTACCATTATTTCTCCCATAACCAATCCGGTGGCCATTAGAACCACTATTTGCCGACGGAGCGTAAGGAGTAGCACCTGGCCAACGCACCGTATTCGACGAGGATGACGTCGGCTCCGATTTTTCGCGACTAACACGATCAAGTTCAAGCATCGAACAAGCTTTATCAAAACCCGAAGAGGAGTAGATTGTTGAATAAGAGTAGACATCATACGATAGTCGGGGGTTAATTTACCGACTAATTGAAGAACAAGACGCTCCTCAGATATAGGATGGTCTATAGCAGCCAACTGAGATGATATAGTTTTTAAAGCTTGACAATAATCACCAAGAGAAGAGAATTGAGATAGATGTATATTACCGAATTGGTTCTCAAGATGCACCACCCGAGTGCCTTTATTATCTTGAAAAATGTTACGAAGACGTTCCCATGCCGTCATCGCCGTGGATTTGTCATCCAGAATTTTAAGGAGAAGATCGGTGGTGATCGTGCCATACATCCATTGACACACAATTGCGTCTAACCGACCCCAGAGAGCATCATCGACATCTTTTGGCTTGGTTACCGACGAGTCGATGTGGTCCAAGACATTGTAAGCCTTGGCAATGTTGCGGAATAATGTGGCCCATGGTGTGTCTACCGTCCTTTCTTAACATCCAACACCAAAAGAATCAAAGCTTTGACGTTGGTAACACTCGAAAGCGGGATGGTAGGCATGACTTTCCGACGTGGGAGGTGGAGGAGAAGCGTCCGGTGCCATGAATGGATAGAAGAAAAGTGCATAATTTTTAAGAAGAAGAAGAAAGATACACGGCCAAGAAGAAAGGGCCTGATACCATGAAATAATATGAAATCCTCCTTGGGAGGCTTAGTGAACATATTCACAATATATACCAAAGTCCATACAAACCCTACTTACCATAATTACATGATTCTAAATAGGGAGACTAAATATATTAACATATATTTACACTAATAATTACCACTCAATATAGCTTTCCAAACTAGAAATTGATCAAAAATGAATTTTTGTATGCAAAAGAGATGTTTTAAGGAGGACAAAGATTTACATGCACATCTACAAAGTAAAAAGTTACTTGAGGAGAGAGGGAGTCTTTATCTAGCCTCTTAATTATTTCTTTGTTCTTTTTGGTTGTTTTCCCCTAAGCTTCTTCGAAGAGCTATAGCATTAACCAAACAAGCCTCGTCAATCCCAAACTATGCACCGTGATCAGCTTATTTTCTTACTTCCACTTTGTCCTCACACAATTTTTCCACTTTACAAAAATTATGTGCTTGATGAGTTGATGTTCAAAATCAAGACAACATTAATACAAATTTAGTTTTTATTCTTTTCAGGGCGGATTTGTTGTAGAATCAACAAAAACAAAATAGTGGACTCTTAAAAACACAAAGAAAAAAAAACAGAAGTAAACAACTGATTGTTGATCATGTCAAAAGGACATTTGCAAGTACTCAATTCGCTGGATGTGGCGAAAACACAATGGTACCACTTCAAAGCCATTGCAGTTTCTGGCATGGGCTTCTTCACGAATGCCTATAACTTGTTTTGTATCTCCATGGTGGAGAGGCTGCTCGGACGCTTGTACTATACCAAACCCGGCGCAGAAAACCCAGGAACCTTGCCCATTAATGTATCAGCTGCAGTATATGGGTTGGCGCTTTTGGAACCATGGGTGGCCAGCTTTTCTTTGGTTGGCTCGGAGACAATATGGGTCGAAAAAAGGTGTATGGTATGACATTGATTTTGATGATCTTCACTTCCATCGCCTCAGGACTCTCCTTTGGGGGGGTAATGACGCCAAAGGAGTGTTGTCTACTCTCTGCTTTTTTTCGCTTCTGGCTTGGGTTTGGCATTGGAGGAGAATACCCTCTTTCGGCCACCATAATGTCTGAATATGCCAACAAGAACACCCGTGGGACTTTTATAGCTGCTGTCTTTGCAATGCAAGGCATGGGTATTTTAGGAGCTGGGATAGTCACCCTCATAATTTCAGCAGCATTTGAGAGCTGGTTGAGACCTCCTCCCTACAATGTAAATCCTGTGGCCTCTATTCCATCGGAATCAGACTACATATGGCGTCTTGTATTGATGTTTGGTGCTATCCCTGCAGCTTTGACCTACTACTGGCGTATGCAGATGCCTGAGACAGCAAGGTACACTGCCTTAGTTGCCAGGAACCCTATGCAGGCGGCTCAAGATATGTCGAAAATCCTTAATGTTCAGCTAGATGCAGAGGAAGAGAGGTTTGACGAAATGGAAAGAAGTGAGAGGCAACAATTTGGTCTATTCTCAACTGAGTTTGCTCATCGATATGGCATCCGCCTCTTAGGAACCACTAGTACCTGGTTCTTACTCGACATTGCTTTTTACAGTCAGAGCCTTTTTCAAAAAGATATCTTCTGCAACATTGGATGGATCCCAGCTGCAAATGATATGAATGCTATCAGGGAGGTCTATAAAATAGCTAGAGCTCAAACTCTGATCGCGCTATGTGGAACTGTGCCTGGATACTGGTTCACTGTGGCATTCATAGATGTAATTGGACGATGGTGGATCCAAATGATGGGATTCTTTTTTATGTCTGTTTTCATGTTTGCAATTGCTCTTCCTTACGACCATTGGAAAAAGGAAGAGAATCGTATTGGGTTCATCATTATGTATGGGCTTATCTTCTTCTTTACCAACTTCGGTCCTAATGCCACCACCTACGTGGTGCCTGCAGAGATATTTCCTGCTAGGCTCAGGTCTACTTGCCATGGAATATCAGCCGCATCAGGAAAGGCCGGGGCAATAGTAGGAGCATTGGGGTTTGTTTACGCATCCCAGGAGATGGATCCGGCTTTGAGACATGATGGTTATCCAGCTGGTATTGGCAAGAAGATGTCGCTTATCGTTCTTGGTGTAATCAGCTTCCTTGGTATGCTCTGCACTTTCCTCATACCAGAGCCCATGGGTAAATCACTTGAAGAACTTGCTGGAGAAGTTGAATTTGATGATGCTAAATATGACAAAACTGTTGGCGCTTGAATCTTGATTTTATTTTTTCGTCCCCTGCTGGTAAATCACTTACCTTTGTTGTCTTGTTACTTTAAAACTTACTAGTTACTACAACTCATTGATTACTTGCTTCTTCTTTCTCTCTCAAAATTGATTCAATTTATAGTACATCTTGGTTTTGTTGTTTGTCTCTCAAATCTCAGCCGCTCTTTATTAATTTAAAGCTTGGTTTTGTTTTAGTTTAATTCGTAGAAAACACAATATATTTTTTCTTATCTCACGCAATGCACTGTCCTAAGAATTTGATGAAAGTGATTTAAAACATAGTATATGCGTGATTGAAGAGTTTATTGTTTATGAAATGCTTAATGTAAAATTTATTCACAAAAGTCTCACATCCTCGCATTGGATGTTTTTGAAACCCAAACATGACAAGATAATTTTACCATATAAGGAACCCTTTTTTTTTTTTTTTTGTCACAAGCACCATATTTTGATGTTAGAGGGTGAGCTTGATCCCAAAACAGGAAAAAAAACAAAGTAACTAGAGGTGCCCTGAAAGAACTCCACGATGGTAGAAGCGAAAATGGAAGTGAGACAGGTCACTTGCTTAATTTTTCTAACTAACTAACTTTAGCTCAAAACTCCTAAATGGTTGACAAATAACATACTCTTGAGTAAAGAGCCCCTTGAAGTAAGATAGTTTTTTTGGTAGAGAAGAATATGGAATTTGTTCACCAAAATTCCACACGCCCACAACTTTAATTTCCAGCAAATGGGCTTATTAGTGCTAAGTCTACGTTGGCTAATAAATGAAATTTGCCTACTCACTCCAATGGTTGGGCTAATTCTTAACTTTTTTTTATTTCTTTAAAGTCCTAACGCTCACCATTGGAGTTCTTTCTTCATGTTCGATGCTGAACATTTAATTTAAAATGACCATGAAAGTTGTTTTAGGATTAAGAGTTTTAAAGAGATTTATTTATTACTGGTAGTATGAGTTAGCCCTCTATTATGATTCATTTTCTCACTTGTCTCTCCAAACCTTTAAGGGCTATCATCGGGCAATGCTGTCGCTAAGTGTAATTCCCCATATTTTTTATGAACTTTATAAATATAGTTTGATTAAAGTTAGTGTCTGATTCACAATTAGACTCATCTAGAATCTTATTAATTCACAAGTATCTTTTCTAACACTATTAGGTTTATGTGTAGTTAATATTGTATAGAGATATTCAAAAAATCATGGTTGTATTATAGTAATAATTTAATCATATTCCTAATTAATGATTATTTTTTAATGCAAATCTCTACTAGGAACTTTTCGAGAGCATATACTCGAGATTTTGAGAGCATAGAGAGTGCCACCTAAGCATACCATGTCACTACTATTTATTTATTTTGTTAAAAATAGAGTTTTAAATAAATATATAAGTACATATAAGTATTTTAAATACGGTAAATTTTTTTTTGTAAGGAGAAACTTTGATAAGTTAGGGAGAGTAAAGGAGATCTCAACTTGCCAAGAGTGAGAATCAATCCCAAGACCTCTTGGAACCGAGAGAGATGCTCTAACCATTGAGCTATTCCTCACTTTCAAATAAGGAAAAATTAGAGTTTGCTTTTGCATAAACAAGCTAAATTATTATACTGTGTAAATTGAATATAACTTTTGGTATATAATTCGAATTACTATAATTTCCATACCATAGGACATTTTTCGAAACATGCTAGGGAATAAGATTCATTTAGACATTTACGATATAGTTTTACAACTTATGAATATATATTTATTTAGATGAATAATAAAATATTATCTATTTTAGATACATACTACCTCCATTTTCTTTTGTTGTTCCATCTGAAAATTTCAATTTGTTGTTCGTATTTTGAATCTTTCCATATATAGTGTAATTTTATGACTTAAATTTCTCATTGGCTTAAAGTCGCAATAAATGTGTTCACATTATTTCATAGTCACTTTTTACTCTTTTATCCCTCAAGCTTCTGTCTCACTGGTTGTCTAAGATAAAGTAACTCAAAGGGCTAGAATCTTTTTTTTTAAGATTAATTTAATTTTGTTTAAAATAGTGGAATCTTGCTCATTTTTTAAGTTGCATTGGTTTCTTCCTCGATCCCAAATGAGGAACACAGGAACAACAAAAGAAAACGAAGGGAGTATGTTATGTTGCCTTTGTCATTTGGGTACTAGGTGCAGTTTATAAGATCAAATCAAATTATTCTTTCAAAATCTTAGCCTTACTAAACTGAACCAATAAACAAATAAATATTGCAAAAAAGTTCATTAAGGAAACTTTGTTGTTACGATATTATCACATAGTTGTGCCATGTCATTATTTTTAAAAATCATAAATTTACAAATTGAGTTATATATAGAGATAAAAAATGCATATCTATAGTTTTAGATAGTGAAAAGTTAGAGTTTGATTTCGACTAAATCCTAAAAAGGTTATACAATATTCCCTCTGTATTTTTTTACCCATTTGGAATCTTAGCTTAATACTATTTACAATTAGAGAGAATCTTCTAAATTCTTATCAATATATAAGAAAAAATATAGTCATGTAGGATATTGTTTGATTCGTCTTAATGAGTACTTTATTAATATTCAATCATTAAATTTTTTACTAATATGTAAATGAAAGATGTTTAAGCCTAAAGAAGTGCATTGCCAAAACGCACGCGGTCAATATAGGTAAAATATATATATACAGAGGGAGTGCTCTCTCTATTTTTTTAAAGATCTTCGCATTTACTGTTCAAGTTGTCAAAGTTCAAAATCTTCGACCGTATGTGGTAATTAATATACTCCTATGTGAAACTACTATCACGGGGCATTTTGTCGGATTCGTGTCAATGTAAAACCTAAAAATATTACACAATATTCCCTATGTTTTTTTAAAGATCTCCGCATTCACTATTCAAGTGATCAAAGTAAAAAAAAAATTTGGTTGTATATGGTAATTAATATATGTCAAAACAGAGAATAGGTTTTTAGGATTATGAAGAGAGTGTAATATTCAGTAATTATATAAAAACTCAATAATACAATTGAGTATTATAACTTTTGCTACATACTACAAAAGAATAAACAATCTCATTATAATTGAATAGAGCTTGAAATTTGCATTAAAACACCAATCATTAATCAGAAATATATTTATATTACTATTATACAATCATGATTTTCTGAATTCCTCTATATAATATTAAAAACATAGAAGTATCATACTTCTATATGGTTTTGAAAAATAAAGTTCAAGATCGTATGGGTTTAGTATCTAATAGACTCCCGATCTCATTATACCAGGTCTTCTTCTCCAAAATATATAACTAAACCCACCAAAACTCTCCCGGGAAAAGGTTCATTTGGATTGGAAGAACAACAAGTTGGTTTTTCATCGTATGGTATGTAAGAGCAAGTGAAACTCACCTAAGTGGTCGTTTGCTTTCTGTTTCATGTTTGGTTGTAATATCTTTAGGTTGTAATTCCGTTTTTAATCAATGCAAAATTTCGCGATATCAAAAAATAAATTGTTCAATACTGATTAAATTTCATATATATTAGAGTTTTGAATGATGAGAAAATTAGAGTTTCGTTTTAAATAAACTACCTTAGAATATAATACTATGTAAGTTGTAAATAACCTTTACGTAATCTAAATTATTGTTATTTTTATTAGTATACCACTAGAGATTCCTCAAAATATTTTTCAAATTAAGTAAGATTTTTTCACCATATAGTTGTAACACCCGGTCCACATGGAGTCGAGTATATCGTCACCAATACGCATCCAGGGTCAACAACTGTTGTCAATAACCAACACAAACTCATGCGCTCGCACCCTGAGAAACTTCTTAGGAAGTCATCCATCCCAAGACTACTCCCAGCCAAACACGCTTAACTGTGGAGTAACTAAGGAAATAAGCTCCCTAAAAGAAAGATGCATCTTGTTGAAATGAGTAGTCTGCTAAATCTCATTAAGGCAATCATGAGGGGCATTACAATAGTTGTGCAAACTAATATAATACAAATTATTACTTCCTCCGTTCTCTTTTGATCTTCCTATTTGAAATCAGGAGAGTAACCTATGCAACATATAATGTTTGCTCAGATTCCACATTCCACATTCCACACTTGAGAAGGGAGAGAAAACAATAAAATAATCAGATTCCACCTTTGAAAAGAAAGAAAATAATAAAACCCTTGAAAACCACATCTATCTCCTTCCTCTGCTTTCTGTGAAAGTGCCGAACAGGTCTTCTTCCTCCTTTTTTTACTCTTCAACCAAAAAATAATTAAAAAATCCTCCATGTCTTCCATCGCTAGTTTCAGTTGGCAAAAATTAGTTTTAATTGGTTTCAATCAGCAAAATTCATTAAACCATTAAAAATGATTTTGCAGGTTTCCTCTTGCCATAAGATATAAATTGTTTCAACCTCCGATTTCTGGGAAAAAAATATGGCTCATATCCTTCAAAATTATACTTACTCTGTTTCGACTTTTATTGATTCGTAGGTGCAGCAAGAGGAAAAAGAAACAAGAGAGACGAGGAGTGTAGCGAGCGAGTGAAAAACAAAGGTGGAGGTTGCGCAGGCGGTGAGTGGAGGAGACGAGGTGCGGCAACGGTCGGTTCCTGCGAGGCACCATCGCACCAGTGCAGAGTAGGGAGGAGCGCGGTCAGGGGGATAAGATAGACAGGTTGAAAGCTTGAATCGAGGAGAGAGAGAGGTTTTTTAGGGGGAAAAATGGAGAGAGAGTGATATAATCAGGAAAGCTGGAGTACATTTTTATTCTTCTGAGTTCTGAGTTACTCCCTCCGATTCTTAAAGATCTTCCCTCTTTCCGTTTTAGTGCATTTTCAAAAGATCTTCCCTCTTTTTTACTTTATTCCTTATTTGGCAAATTTTTTCTCCCTTTTTACTCTCTCATGTCCCTATCATATGGTCCACCATTACACTATTAATTCAATTTTACTCCCTTTCTCTCTCCTACTTTACCCCTTTTTATTTGTTTATTTTCCTTAACCCCATTTCTCTCTCCTACTGACCCACCCAAGCACCCCACACAAATCGATCCTCCTCGATATCCGTAGAGAATGCATAATAAGGAAGATCTTTCGAAACCGGAGGGAGTATGAGGAAAGAGAGTGAACAAATGAAAACATTAAACGTAAGGGGCCCAATCAGCTATAAACTGAGGATATTTTTGTATGAGGTTATTTATGTACAAAATTTAGGCTTTATATGGAAAGATTCAAAATAGGATTTAACAAGATTGAAATTTCCCTATGGGAAATATATGAAGAACAAATTAAAAGAGAACAGATGGAGTAGTACATAATGAATCATTTATGCAACCTATAAAAAATAAAATATAAATTATAACAAGAGTATGTCTATAATTAATATGAACCATAGTACGATAAGAGTATATTATTTTCATTATACCATGAAAGCTCATGATAACAAAATATTATAACAAAAGTAAGACTATAATTTAAATATATATTTATAAGAGGATATCTTAAATAGTACAGAGAGGTGGCATTCTTTATCCTAACATAAATTTTGAATTAGATTAAAAAATTAAAAATTAAATAAAAGAGATTCATAATGGTTAAGATAAAAGAAAAATAAGAATTTGGATTTATTGAATTACGTAGGAATTTGATAATTCTAACTAAAATAATTTTGTTTTTTTCAATGTCAATCAAAAATACTTTATGTCAGAAAACATCTCAAATTAATCATGAAAAAGAAAGTGTATATAACAAAATAAAGGAGCAAATATTTATTTTATCTTATTTATATCACCTAGTGATGTATAAAAATAATTCTTAATTCGTGCATCGCACGGGCTTGTGTACGTATGATTGTCGTGACATATTATATTTTTATAGTAATAATTTTATAATAATAAAAATGGATAATTAGAGTTTTGAATAAGCATAAAGGAGAGTTTGGTTCTCAATAAATCGCAAGAGATTATAATAGGAAAAATGAAACTAATAATCCCACCTTTGTCATTTCTGCCCAAAACAATCCCACCTTTTGAAAATCTTGGAACAATCTCACCTTTGACCCCCATCTTCTCAAAACAAGCCTTTAACCGGATGATTAAGGCTATGTTCAGTTCACCTTATTTTTGCTTATTTCGCATCGATCGTAAAAAATAAGTTCGAGATCGATAAGTTCGGATTATGCTTATATTTAAGGAAAAATTGATGGGAGTAATCCCACCTTTGGACGCTGCCTTCTTAAAAAGTCCCACTTTTGAGTTAACTCAATAAAATCCCACCTTTTTTACTTATCTTCTTAAAATAGACCGTAACCTGTTGGTGACCTAGAATTGCAAGTTAGCCTCATAGACCGTTACGCACGTGACGCACGTGGCTTTTTTTGCCCGTTATAATGAACTGAAATCTCCTTCTTCTCCCTAATTTTCTTCAACTCTTCGTAATCTCATTCTTCTCCCTTTTACTCGCCCCTAAAATTTTCTCCAAAAAATTCGTTATGGCCGGTGGTGCAATTTCGAGTTCATCTTCAAACAATTCAGGGGAGAAGTTCAGAATTCCCAACCCAAAGATGAAGATGAAATGTCGCCATGAAGTTGAGGCCGTTGTTAGAACGTGCAAGAAAGGCTCTAATGCTGGGAAGAAATTCCTTTGTTGCTCTTTTTGGCCAGTGAGTTTAAATTTATTTGTCTTGGTTAAATTTGGTGTTGTAATTTTAGGGTTCCTTCAATTTTATCATTTGGGTAAATTTGGTGCTCTAATTTTATTGGTTAATTTCATCTTAATGTTGGAGGATGATTGTCGCTTTTTCATGTGGGAATCCAAATTCATGAATACTAATAATCACTCCAGTGAGATTGAAGATTTGCATTTCAAGCTTCTTGAAAAGGACACAATCATTACCGAACTAGAATATGAGAAGCAAATATTGGGGGAGAAGTCAAGAAACCGAAGCTACAAAAAGAGGTCATGGAGGTGGAGTTGCAGCAGTTGAAGATGAATGTTGGGATGGCTAGATTAGGTGGGAATGATAAGAGTATTTCAATGGCAATGGTTGTATCTTGAATTTACTAGGCATCATTGTTTACATATTAAAGTAACTAGTACTAAGGTGTAGGGTAGTTATTTGTATGTGGGATATGGCTCATTGTTTACATATCCTCTAAGGTGTATTTTCATGAGAACTTGTTGTTTTGCATGGTTGGTAATAATATGAGTTTTTACCCAAATCTGATTGCAATTGTCATAACTTAAAATTTGAAGCAAGTCACATATGTTTGCATTACATGCCATAATAGAAATGTTGACCCAAATGTCTTACAAAAGTAAACTGATATTACTAGTCCTAAAAAATAGTTGTAGCAACATTGATAACTTAGGAACTAAAGCGTTGGATTGAAGGTTGAGGTTGAAGCTTGACTTGCTTGTTGGTGACTAATGTCAATGAATGAGCTTTGGCTGAGTACTCTTGGCCCTCCAGATGTGCCAGGCACCTGAAATTGGAACAACTTCACACAATGAGTATGATTATAAAACCAAAGCAACTTAAAACTAGGCATGTCAGAAATGAACTTACATTTGTCATTGGAGTTCCATTATCATTGAACATAACCCCAAATCCATGAGGTGCCTGTGAGATATGAAGACATTGACAATGTAAGTAATTGCATCAAATGAGGAAGACAGAACACAACAGAACACAATATATTCTTACCCTTGCACTTGAAGATCTGCCACCACCTCTTCCTCTTGTGGCACTTCTTCCCCTGGATGTACTAGTCCCTCCTCTTCTTGTGCCACCTCTCGCCACCCGAAGTGTTGGCCCCTCCTCTTGTGTCACCCTCGCCACCCGAAGTGTTGGCCCCTCCTCTTCGCCACCTCGCCACCCGAAGTAGTGATGGCCGGGCCCGCCCAATACCGGTACAACCGGGTTCCGTGTAACGAGGCCTCAAAATTTTGGGGGCCCAATTTTGGTTGACAAATGAGAGGAGAAAAGAAAAAAAAATGGAAATCTTGTAACCGCGTCGACTACCCGCAAGATTGAAGAACAGTGACTTTCCTTCTTCTTCTCCACATTTCTCTCTCCTCTCCATAGATCAAAATCCCCAAAATATTATGAAATTATTCAACTTCCCATATTAAAATTAATATTCACTCTCTTTATTCAAGAAAGTATCTCATTTCCCATAATTTTAGCCAAAAAAATCTGAATTTCATTACTCCTTCCATATTTCCAATTATCCTCAAGATTCAAGAACACCACAAAAAATGGAGATTTCTAACGGGAAGAATTTTTTTTGCTATTTATTTGCGATTCATATTCAAATCCATTCAACTCATATCCAAGAATTCAATTTCTTTTATCATCCAAAAGAATAATTCAAACTTTGGTTTACAAAAAAACAATACGAGAAGTCGAAGAACAAAGTCGGGAATTTGATTCTGGGAGTCCGAAAGTGAAAAATCAAGAATTTGTAGGCTAATTTATTATCAAAGTCTCCATTTTAAGGTAAATTCATTTTTTTTTGCCATTTTTTTGATTTTTCTAGTAGAGATTTATAGCAATTCTGAAATTTTATAATTTAAAATTAAAGTTTATAATATGTACTTCTTATAATTTTAATTTTCTGCAATTCTGCCAATTTGATGCAATGATAGTACCTATTTGGTTTTCAATTTCATGATTTGTTTGCAATTCGAATTCCCGCCTTTTTGGTTTTCGTCTTTTCGCATTTCGATTTCAATAGTTCAGTAGACAGTAGTTCACGCAAATGCTTGCTGTAGTATAGGACATGTAGACAAATGGAATCCTTAACAACTAATCAGCAATATGAATTCAAGAGACAAGAGATGTTCAACGCATAGTTTTACATGGAGTCATTTTGATAATTACCTTTCATTCAAGCTTACTCTTTTTTTTTTTTTTGATAATTTGGTGTATTTCATTGAATTCAATCAAATTAGTACAGATGTAGTCGTAGGGGAGCTACTTAATTAGACCACTTATGACTTATCATATACCCATGGCAGAGAGCCAAGAGGTTGAGTCTTACAGAACAATTGAGAAATTGAAAAAGGAGATTAAGAATTCAGAGAACTAGCTTACTCTAAAATGGAAATAATTATTTTTATTTTATTATACCATTATATTAGTGCTTATGACCAAAAAAGAAAATCCCATCATTTAATATATCAAAACAAAGAACTGTAAGGAACGATTTATGATAAATAATAATAAAAAAAATTATAACTTTTTTGAAGGGCCCTATTTTGATGAATAACATAGGGCCTCCATATTCCATGAGACGGCCCGGTGATGGCCCCTCCTCTTGTGTCACCTCTACCCCTTGAACCGCCGCCCCCTCCCGTTGTGCCACCTTGAACCCCTTCCTCCTCTAATCACCCTCCCTCCTCTACCCAATCTCGGTTGGTTCATTCGTGGAGGTGTGATGTGCGGCTTCATTGGGGGTACTTGATCGTCCATCTCGCTCTTGGTCTTCCCTTATGTTTTTTTGGGGGAGGGGGTTGAGCTGTAGCAGAGTCTCTGTTAGGGCACCTTCTCTTATTGTGCCCCTTTCTCCCACAAGTACCGCAGTCATCTCTATACCATGTCTTGACAAAGTCCCCGGTTTTTTAGGATCCTCATGAGGGGCTTTGATCCTATTCTTTCTTGGCCAACCGAGCCCAATTTTGATAGGAGGTGGGTCTAAGTGAACTTCAACCCCGGGCCAATGTCTCTCACCTTCTAGAGGTGGAATTGAACCCGCATATGCCTTTGCCCATGTTTCCTTTTTATAGCAAGCATCCACAAAGTCCTCAAGCATGCATGTGATCGAAGAAAATGGCGGAGATGGCATGGCAAATAGGGTATTCCAGTCATGTTCCATTTTCTACAAGTGCATGACTTATTCTCCAAATCAACAATCAAGCTATCCAAGTTGTGATTGATCCCGGAACAAGGTTGTGGATGAAGGAAGTACATCACAACTTGCAGCTTTTTCCTTCTCTTTTTCTAATTTTTTTTGTATCCTAGGACACGAGACAGTTGTGCATTTCTCCATTTCAACCCTCTTTTGAACCACCTTTGCATTAACTGGGCTCTAATATCTTCAAGCATGTGAATTAAGTGTTTTGTTCTAGCATTTATGATGTAACCATTAAAGGTCTCATCTATGTTATTTGTGATTGAATCGGACTTAGTGGCGGGTTTCATGAAGGCCCTACAAAACACCTTAGGGTTGTAACTCCTAAATCCTACTACTCGCAGCCTTTATTAACTTTCTCTAATTCGCCTAAGTTCTCATTGAAATCGCCATATTATAAGAGAATGCTATGTTACAAAACAATTTCTTAAATTCATCCCCTTTGTAGTTTTTATTCCAATGAGCATAAATGTGCCTTGCACAAAGGCATGTGTTCGACTTGTGGCAAGACATTAGCAACAACATTCAAAATAGCCTACAATTAACATGCATCTAAATCAAAACATGTTAAAAAATTTGACTAAATGTGTTAATTATGCAAATAAGATTACCTCGATGTTCATCCGAGACTACCGAGTAGTCCGATCCATCTCCAAGTGTCAAACATGATCGCAGAAGCTTGAAGAACCACTCCCATGAACTGTTATTCTCTCCTTCTACCACAAACCCGGTGCAATGGGGTACATTTGATCATTGCTATCTCTCCCCACCGCCGAGAGAAGCCGCCCACCTAGGAATGTCTTCGGGGAAGCATGAATCTACATACACTATCTTCCTACAACCTTCCTTCCAACCCTTCGAACTCCCTCAAAGCAAACAAAAAGTCTCGGAAAACGGGAGGAAAGACTTGCCGACTTGGATCGACCACCAACTCCACAACAAAGATCGGGACATGAAGCCTTCAATGCCTCAATGTATCTCGCCCACTTTTTGGTAATGGTCCTTCATTGATCCATGAAGCAACCTGTGTGCATAATACTTCACCTTATATGCAAAGTCCTTCTTCACAATGACCCTATAGGCCCTCCTAACAGTCTCCACAATCTCCTTAGGCGCCGGTGGGGTCCGGCTTTGAATACCTCCAAAAATTGCTCGGCCCACCATGTTGATTTAAGTTGTTTATTCCTCTCCATGTTTCTAGTGCACGATGTCGCTCGCTCCACCGACTTCAACACAAAAGTAGCCCTCCTAGTGTCCCGGGAAGCATGGAGTTTAAAGGGACACCCCTTGATTCAACACACCCCCACTCTTTGACCCCGTTTTTATTACTAATATCCAATCTCAAATTTCTACCCCGCATAATAGCATACTTAGTAATGACCTTCTTGAAATAAACTCTAGTGGCAAATCTTTGACCAACCTTCCACTTAAACAAGGAAAAATCTGTGTTTTGGCTCACCAAAACCCCTCTCCTAGCTTTCCTACTAGCTGGTGTATCCTCCTCACCACTTTCAGGTGGAGTGTCTAGGTCATTCTCTGAATCTTCATATTCAGACACCACATCTCTTTCTTGGTCCTCACCTTGTGCAGTAGATACACCTCCCTCAACCCCTAGTCTGCCTTCAGCTGCATCCTTTTGAAGTTCTTGTGCAAGTTTCAATAACTTGTCATTACTCTCCCTTACCCTATTGTAAGCTGCTCTACACTCATCATCACTGTCTTCAATATCTCCTTCAAACCCCACAAACTCACCTACAAATATGTCCTCTTGCTCATCAAAGTCACCCTCATTCTCTAACTGCTCTTCATCCTCATATTCACCATCAGCTTCACCATCATTCTCAGATTCAATATCTCCAACAAACCCACCCTCATAATCACTGTCAGGTTCTTCTTCATAATCTGAATCACTACCTTTTTCTTCACTGTCATCCCCACCAATCAATTCTTCCCATCCCAGTGGACTTTCTGGTCTAGGATCTTCCCATTCATAACCTTCAGGCACATGTTTACACCTAGCCCTTGATCTGTTGATGTTTTGTGCAGGTGGTTCAGTGTTGTTGGTCTGTGAAGGAGATGGAGGTGGATCAGTGTTGTTGGTCTGTGAAGGAGATGGAGGTGGATCAGTGTTGTTGGTCTGTGAAAGAGATGGAGGAGGTTCACTGTTGTTGATCTGTGGAGGAGATGGAGGTGGTTGAGATGGAGGTGGTTCAGTGTTGTTGGTTTGGGTTGCTGATGAAAGTGGTTGAGTGTGAGTTTTGGTTTGTGGTGGAACCTCAGGAATGATGTTTTGTAAAGGGGATGATGGGTTGTTAGGTGTGTTATTAGTGTTGGTAAAGGGAGGTTCTTCTAGGGTAGGTGCTGAATTGAAGTCATCTTTTGGGGGGCCCACATCTGTTGACCTGGCAGAATCTTTGACTGAGCAAGACTCTTTTTCCCCCCCATGCTTAGAAAAATCTAGGTTTTTTTTTATTAATATCACTTCTTCCTCTAACCTTTTTCTACCCCCTCCAGCTTTCTTAGGTGCTCTCTTTGGAGTTAACGTCTTTGCCCTCCTTTGTGAACTCACTTCAGGAATTGGTACACTCACTTGAGGATTTGGTATGTTGTACTCAATTGCTTCAGTAACACATCGGGCTCATCAAGCCCATGAACCACATACATATCAAGAAATTCTTTTTTAACCAACACCCCAATCGTCTCCCTGACCTCATTATCATCATAAACTCTTTTCAACCCTTCCTCCAAAGTTTTCCCAGGAAGTAAATAGTACACCTCGCAAATTTTCCTATAACTCCCACACTTCTTGGCTAATTCCTCAATCCACCACCAACAAAGTTCATCTGGATCTACCTCAAATGTTTTGCCCTCCCCCCCTAAATACACTAACCCATTTTTCAGTGTTTTAAAGAGCCCACCATGCCAAAACCGTAATGTGGCTGTCTCCATTGAACACAACCTAATTTCCAACTATCAACCTACTCCAAACAACAACAAACAAATGGAAAAGCCAGCACCACAATCAATTTAAAGTTTATGCACAAAACCAAGCAATTATTCCACATTCAAAGTACACAAGAACATTCTAACAAAATTATACCCCCAAAAATAATTCTGGCAAAATCGCAACTTTTAGATTACCCATCAATTTCAAAAACGTAACAGAAAGATTATTAATTTCGTGCATAATTCAAAAATCGCAATTATTTCTACACTACCTTCGAAACTAAACACCCAGTAATTTTTTGTCCACAATTCACTCAAAAACTTAAAAATGAAGTTACGCAAAGAAGAAAGAAAGATAATTTACCTGATTTCCCCTTTGACAATGTGCAAGATTCGTCAAAATGCTTGCTTCCACAGAGATGGAGAGAGGAGAAGATGAATAGATGAACTAATGAACAGAGGGAGTTAATTGCAGAAGGGCCTGCGTTTTTGTTTTTTTTAAGACATCATTAATGCAAGTTAGATGAAAAATTAAAACCTACTAATGTTTAGCAGGTTACCAACAGGTAACTGGTTAATGGAGACCACTTTAAGAAGATAAGTCAAAAAGGTGGGATTTTATTGAGTTAACTCAAAAGTGGGACTGTTTTAAGAAGATCGCCCAAAGGTGGGATTATTCCCATCAATTTTTCCTATATTTAAAAACTTATTATTATTGTTATTATTATCATGATTATTAGTATTACTAATGCTATTATTGTTATTGTAATAATTATTATTGTTGTTGTTGTTGTTGTTGTTGTTGTTATTATTATTATTATTATTATTATTATTATTATTATTACTTTATACGATTACTATTACTATTAATATTACTATTTACTAGTACAATTGTTCAAAAAGATTATTATTATTGTCGTTGTTGTACTTATTAATTATTAATATTGGTAATTATTATTAATGTCGTTGCTATTATTATAAATGTCATTGATATCACTATTTGAAGCTATTTGTGTTCAAGAAGAAGATTGTTCTTTTGGCATTTGTACGTGTTCTTTTTTATATTTTTTCTAATTAATAATTTTGATATGTGATGTTCTTTTTGATTTTGTACATGTAACGATCATGACAATAGTATATGATGTTTATTTTGTAAAATAATTTTGGTAGAATAATATAAATTATATATTACTAGTTTATATAAAACATGATTAGCATGGGATGTCATCACGTTCAAAATTTTCCCTACAAAGGATTTCAACTTATCTTTAAAAAACAAAGTTTATATAGAACAAGACAACCAATATTTAACCATTTTGTTCAAGATCATATGATTATACATATTTATAGGTTTATTTATAATAAAAAAGAATAATTTATTGATATAACAAAGAACATGTTGTTAGTTAAATCCAAACCTGTCATCAATATAAAAATAACATCTATCTTTTATTTTTAAAATGTGTTCTTTAAATAGATCTTGTATGCTCTTTCAGTATATGTTCTTTTTTTAATATCATTATATGTTCTTTTCATTACTACCTAAATTCTTATTATTAACGGTTTTTTACCTAAAATGTGTGTTCTTTTATTTTTAATTTTTTTTGGGCCCCTTTTGGGAACACCGTGGTAAGATGAATTTCCTCTAGGCTGCCCTCGCATAGGGTCACTCACCTAGAGACCCAACAAGCCCCAACCCCCCTCCCCCACCCACAACAATATTGAAATATATGCTTTCACCAAGATTTGAACCTTGGTCTCCCATGTGGGAGGTAAGAAGCCATACCATTGGACCCAAGAGTCCTTAGTCTTTTATTTTTAATTCTATGTTCATATATTAATGTGTTCTTTTTCAAAAAAAAAAACCTAATTATGCTATAATAATAATTATTATTATTATGTTATCTTTATTATTATTATTATTATTATTATTATTATTATTATTATTATTATTATTATAATATTATTTATAATATTATTATTTTATATTATTATTATATTATTATTATTATTATTATTATTGAAAGTTGTGCATAGTAATAAAATAATAGTAATAGTAATACTAGTAATGAAATACAAAGTAATAATAATATTAGTAATAATATGTTTTGTAAAAAGATAAGTTCGGATCGGATCGTATCGTCCGTATCGGATCGGATCGATCGATAAGTTCAGATCAGTAAAATTCAGGTGAACTAAACATAGCCTAAGTTGATAACCTATTTATGAAGGTTACTTGCCACATGTCAATTTGTAATTGGTTATTTTAAAAATAAAAAAAAACCGAACTCGGCCTTCACCTTCCCTTCATTCTCCTCCCAACGGAGCTTACCTCTCACATGAAAACCACCCCTTTTCCGTCAAAGTCCACCACCCAATCTCACCAAAACTCACCGGAAACCCACAAAACAGCCCCAACCAGAAAAACCGCCACCCACCCAAAACACATTATCCTTCGAAACCCCACAAACTGTTTCCTCCACCGTCTTGGGTTCGTAATTTGCTAGAGCAACGATGTTCAGAGATCCAGGCACTTCCTCCACCATTTTCCCATCACTTTTTTCTTCTTCCTACAATTGTTCATGCACTTTTTCCCTCATGTTTTTTAATTTGACTTTTAAATTTTTTTTTGTTGTTAATAATAATGTTGATGTGAACTACCTAGAATAAATGAAGAAGATGTAGAGTATACATAATGGTTTCTCACCCACCACTCGTCGGTAGTGGAAATGATTTGTGGGAATTTAATTATGTGGAATCGAGAGGATTATACGTGGAATTCTCGATTAATTCAGCCGATACGGTGTTGTAGATTATTATAGAAATTGGATTTTGCGAGGGTTGTAGGGAGGTTTTTATGACTTTGGACTCTCGGGTGATTGTCTATTTTTATTTAATGCGGAGTGGTAGAATGGTAGATAAGTTGAAATGGAATAGTGTTGTGATCTTGATTTTTTGAAATTTCCGGATTTTGTAATATTTGGGGAGGTGGAGAGGGTGGCAGGTGTTAACATACTTCGGGTTGGGTTTAATAATGTTGTTTTTGAATCGGGTAAGCATGCGGTGAGGGTGAGGTGGAAAGGGAGGGGGTGGAGGGGGTGGGGGGGCTGTTGTGGGGAGGTAGCGGGGAGGAGGATTAGGAGAGGGAGGGGCAGCAGGTGTTGCGGGCAGCAGGGAGTGAGGTAGGGTGGGAGGAGGTGAGTTAAGGGTGGGGTAGAGGGTGGTTCAGGCGGCAGGGGGTGGTGGTGGTGCCCATGGTGGTGATGGAGGGGCTGCCATGAAAGAAGGATGTAAGGTGGGAAGAGAGAGTGGGAAGAGAGATTAAATGACAAAAAAAAAATATATATAATCTGTTAAACAGGTTAGAGGTAAAAAGGCTTGTTTTGAGAAGATGGGGGTCAAAGGTGGGATTGTTTCTAGATTTTCATAAGGTGGGATTATTTTAGACAGAAGTGGCAAAGGTGGGATTATTAGTTTCCATTTTTCCATTATAATATTATTGAAACCAACAATAACTTTAGCTATACAATTCAAAACATTATGATTTTCATACCACTGAATTCGGCTCGAATATTCTTTATAAAAATATCCATTTCACTATATATTAGGCCTTTTCGAGAGCATTGGGAGCCCATATAAGCAAGTATTAAATTTCAGTGAATCTATTTCTTATTTCAAAGAACTATTCTTAAAAAAGAACAAGAATTTGAAAAAATATAAATACTTTTTAGGGAAATTCTCAATGATACCCTTTTACTTTTGGCTTTTCTCAGCGGTAAACAAAATCTAATTGCTTCATCTATGGTACATGTTGTAGCCTAAACTATTGACGGCTTTGCTTGAGACACATGGCTCCATCTGGACTGTACACGTGTCCCACCAGAAGAAATACAAAAAGATGGTTTAACCATTGGGTTCTGCTCAGGTTGGGGAAAAAGGCTCACTTTCTAGCCCAAAGGTTAGTCAGAGTCCAAATCCCTAAAATGGCTGCTGGTGATTGGTTGATGATCTATCTCCAACCACAGTCTGCCAAATGTTGTGATTTGATTGCCTAGCCAATCAGGTGCCTTTATTCTAGGGTACCATGAAAAGACACCAGTCATATCACAACCACTATAAATACCCCAGAAATCAGGAGAAAGGTAAAAAAAGGCAAACAGTGTAAACTTACTCAGTGGATATACTCTCTCACTTTCTCTCTCTATCTCTACTTTTTCCTTAAAACTCCTGATTCCTGACTTAAGCTTCGGAGGGGGAACCACCGCCCAAACCTCCAGGGTGGGTCCCTTTTTTGCAGGTTAGGGAACGAAGCTCAGGTTCGGATTGGCTAGATTCAGACATCGTTGCACAAGTTTCCAAGTGAAGAACATCTAAGGGAAACTAGTTTACTTACTGGACAAGCATACTAAACATTTGGCGCCGTCTGTGGCGAGACGCAACAATGACTGACTGTCAATCGTCCAACGTGGCTAGAAATCGAAGTTTTCAGATCAATGTCGAAGACACAGTTGATCATGAGAGACCGCCTCGACGAAGGGATAGACCTCCGTCCATCATCAATGTCCCTGGACCAAGCCAACAACCGGTCATTCAGGAGAATCTTGAACGTCCAGTGACTGCTGCCCGTCTAGGGAACGTCTTGAATGACTTCCAGACTAAGATGGCAGCAGTCGTCCAGGAGCAGATCAAGAACAACATGTTGTTTTTCCAAATTAACCTGGAACCGGCAGCTAACAATCCAGTTCCTCTTAGGGGACGTTCCCAAGAAAATCGTCCAGGTCCCAGTCGACATGTTCGTCAGGAACCCTCTAGGAGAACGGCTAGAGAAAAACCGGCCTGTAAGGCAACGAGCAAACGAAGGAAGATGGACTGAAACCTGGTGGTTAGGACCCAGGATAATGTTCGTCCAAATGGGCACCGAATGGAAACATATGCTAGGGATTACCTAGAGGCAAAGAAAGCTGCTGCATTATAACGGTCGGCCACAGGGTCTACACCGTACTTGAGAGACCCTCCTTTGAGGATACCATCCAGAACAGAAGGAAGACGTCTGGGCCCTTCTCTTTTTCGTCCGAGATAAGAGAAAACGGTGGTTCAGCCCATGGTTTATAAGGCGTCCATCCCCGCAAACGCTTCATCTAACCCCGTGTTGAAAGAACACCGAAAGGAGTTCATACCCATTGAGGGACACTCGGGAGCCCTCCGGATCAACTGGCCGACCCCATTCTCGGCCAGGATCATGGAGGCGCCCCCCTTCCCAAAGGTAAAACTCCCTACCATAGAGCCCTTTGATGGAACTACTGATCCAGACGATAACCTATCCGCTTATAAGCATCAGATGCACGTCCAAGCAGTGGATGATGCTACTTGGTGTAAGAAATTCCCGGCTACTCTGAAAGGAGTAGCTCAGAAGTGGTTTAACAATCTCCCCTCTAATTCAGTCAACAATTTTACTGAGCTCAGTTACCTACTTACTAGTCATTTTGTTGCCAATCGGTAAGAGCAAAAAACAGGCATGCACTTGGGTAAGGTTGTACAAGGACCCAAGGAAGCCCTCAGAAGTTTTGTTAAAAGATTTAATCTAGAAGCCCTTCAGATTCAAGATCTCAATGCTGGTGTGGCCTTTGACGCCTTTATTAGGGGGCTAAGGCCAGAAAGTTTTAAGTTCGATCTTGTTAAGAAGAAAATCACCACTCTTGCCGAAGCTTTAAAGGAAGCCGAAGCGTTTATACACGCCACTGAAGTATGTGCCGAGGCAAAGCACCCCGAGTCCAAGAATCCTGAAGAGGTTGCTCAACCAAAGAAGAGCAACCCCAAAAAGGCTGACACTTGGGCCATAACCTCCACCTCTACTTCGTCCAGGAGAAGCAAGAGGAAAGAATCTGAGCCTTCAGCCAACCCCATTGAATTCAGCAAGGACCAATACTCCATTCTCATGGAGATAAAGGACCAATATGAGCTGAAGGCTCCAGCAGAGATGAAGACTCCTTACAGAAATAGAGACAAGAGCAAATACTGTCACTTTCACAAGGACTGCGGTCACGAGACCAATGAATGTAAACACCTTAAGAGGGCTTTGGAGGATTTAGCTCGAAAAGGAAAGATGAACTCATACTTGCCTCAAGGGGGAAGGAAGTTTTAGTGGAAAGATGATCGGCAGAGCAAGAAGAAGGAAAGTGAGAGCACCGACGAGGATGTTGTTCTTGTCATTTCGGAGGATTTGCCGCCGGAGGACCAACCAATAGAGGGCACAAAAACTATCTCAGGGAGCTCGGTCAAGTCTTACTAACTGATCAGACAAAGGCCGAGCCCTTCCCAAGGTTGTAGTTAGTGAGCAAGATCGGGGGAAGCTGAGAACTCCGCATGACACCACAAGAAAATTACCTTTTTGTAGCGATTATTTTAAAGCGATTGTACATTTGCTACAATAAACAACTAATGTCTATGAAATAGTATAGGGAAATGTAGCACTTTACAATCACCATGTTAAACTCTTTAAAAATCGATACAATAAGTCTAGTAAGAGAAATTCATCATTTATTTAACCAAGAATTTGTATAAGCATTTAATAAAATATTGTATCATTTTAAAATCGCCATATTTACCCCTAAAAAATTGGTACAAAAACCTTGTAAAAGATCCCATCGTACGTGCTCTCTTTTTGGTGAAATTTTCATAAATTGGCACTCTTATACTCAAAACCACCGCTCAATCGCTCATCATATTTCAAATTAGGTTTTTGCCAATTACACTCCTAAGGCTTATACCCCCATTCGCATTCAAATTCTTCTTGGCTGCAATCTTTTTTTTCCCTCAAATCGATCGGTTCATCGTTAATCTTAAAATTCGACTTCGGTATGTAATTTCCGTTTATATTCGTGTGAAAATTCGTTGGTTGTATTTGCTACTTGAATTTGCTGCTTATATTCTTCAGTCATCGGAAATTGTTTGTGAGGTTTATGGGGGTAATCGATTACTTACTAATTTTTGTTCTTGATTTCTGTTTTATCAGATTATATTAGAACCTCTTCTTCTGGTATCTTGCACCGAATTCACGGGTGAGTCTCCAATTTCTTGTATAAATTGCTAAAATTTAAGTAAAACATTATAATTTGTTTCTTTTATATAAATTGACTACTTAAAAAATAAGGTTTTTCTCCCTATCTTATATTAGTGATAAATTGAATATGCTAAAATTTTGGGTGTAATTCTATCAGACTTTTAGTGATACAGATGGAGAAAGAGTTGTTATAAGTTGTGGACTTGTGGTATACTGATATCTATGTGCTATATAATAATACACCTATTGTCATGCATTCATATAGGATTTAACGTTTCAATAAGTAATAATAGTTTAGTTCTTTGGTAGATAAAAATATGGTCAAAAGTTTCAAAGCTTGATATAATTGTTGATCAATATCGAGAAATACAACACACGGGGATAAAAAGAAAATTCCCTCACTCGTTGGCTCTTAGACAAAGCACCTCAAGTTAGGAACAAAGCCCTCAAATAGAGCTTTCCACACTGACACTTCAAGTTAAAGGTAGTAATTGGATCTTTTTCTCAGACTTCTATACCAGTTTAAGCATTTACAAGATGAAGTTTCACTACCACTTATCAGTGATCATATTGAGTCAACTTTGCACTCGAATGCTGTCCATAAAATTCCTCAAGTACTTTTAATAGAACTATCATCATAACTAATTGAGGATGCAAGGTAAAGATCCTGTTGGCCTACTAAACTCGCCGTCTCCCTCATAGTTTTTCTCATCGATCTTATGCCAAGGGTGGTTTATTTGGTTCCTCAAAGCTCCTTATCGACTTGTATGACACTGGGTGCATTGATCTAAGGTTCAACAAAGCTTCTACGTGATTGACTGTAAGTGAATTATATCATTTACTTGATTTTGATCTATTAGCAATTTGTTATTTTCCGGTGTTTAGAATATGGCTAGTGTTTAATTTAGTTTAGCTTTTAGGCTTCCTTGCTTTTTGCTGTATTAAGGTTTCTGGTTTTGAGTTGGAATAGTTGAATTTTGAATTTTTAGTGACCTGATTTAGGTATAGTTGATTAAAGTAATTATGCACCAAAGTAGTGGCAAGATGTATAAATTGGGGATTTGGAAAGAGTTGTTCTTCTTAATGTCATAACATCTGCTGCATATCAGATTTGCATTTCTAGCTACAAGAATAAAGTCCACTAGCACCATCACAATCCTAGAATAGGAAATGTAATCACAAATTTGACATAGAGGAAAATCAAACTTAGCATGTTCCCTTTTTTTTTTAGGGAACCCAACCAAGAGGGACTGGACACGAGGCTCCAACGCCACCTTCATACCCCAAAAACATGCCTTGCTTCAGCAATATGAGGCTCCTATGAAGTTTGAAACTGGACAACAACACTAGCAAGTATATTCCCATCAGAATCACAACAGATTATGCCCACACCAAACCAGAATTAGTTGCTCCAATAGCACGAGCAGACCTTGGTGAGAGCTAGATAGCATCACGAGCTTCCTTGCAGACCTTCAGCACATAGGACAAAGTTTCAGCTGGATTCAGTAATTCGTTTTCCATGACTACCTGCAGCGTGAGCCCCAAACAGTCCAAAAATAGACAAAAACACATCTAAATCCTCCCATTTAAGCATCACTCTCACCACTCTTCTAGAAATTAGTCTTTTCTTTCACCGAAAAATGCAGCCCAAAAGACTACCAAAAAAGGCCCTCGTTTCCTCTCTCAGCTCTGTTTTTTTTTCCAGCTTCGAACACCGAAACACTGCCCTTGTGCCTAACGCCAACAGCACCAACATCACCATACCATCCTCGACCTAATCCAGTAGCCTCGAACCATGCAGACCCAGCCCCGAATCGCACACTCTCTTCTCTCGCTCAACCTCCCTCTTGTGTTTCTCTCTCTCCTCGCTTGGCCGTGCGCTGATGCACTACTGCTAGGCTTTTGCCAGAGCTCTGTGCCAAGCTGCCAACGTCCCTACTACCTCTCGTATCCCCTGCTTCATTGTTTACTACTGTAAGGTATGTATAAGATACCTTTTCTATTTAGTTGATTTACTCATGTAAGGTATGTATAAGATACTTGTAAGTGTTGTGATAATTCATAGTTTATAATTTATCTAAGGCTTATGAAAAGCTAAATCAGCTACAGAGCAAAATCGATCAAAGCATATAGGTGTCTGCACTATTATCAAGCATGTGGCTTTTATTCTTTACTGTAGGCTCTTGGTAGCATGCCAAACATACAATTATTTATGTGCTCTAGTTCGAAGGTTTAATTTGTAGTGTTCGTTGCTTAATTTGGAAATAGCTTAAACACTAGCTTGAATGTTGAAACTTTAGAGAATTAAATTGATGGAAGTTTTTTATTTATTTATTTTGAAGTGAATTAATTGTTCGATTTTGGAGTATCTGATGGTCTGAGCTAGTAAAATCATTGCTTGCTCATTATACTAGTGCAACTAAACTTGCTGCGAGTGTTATCGATGTTCTGGCTTACTATAATGCAAATAAATATAGTAATCAAATGTATTTAACTATGTTCGTTACAAGTTATATTACTGATCTTTGCTTTGTAATAGATTGAGCAGCTTTATGACAATCCTAGTACTTTTACCTACTCACTAATGTTGTTTGTGTTTGTGATGTGTATATTTCGATGTGACCGTGATAATAATTGATGTGAAAAGAGTTCTGTGTTACAGGAAGATGAATTTCATCGACTAGCTGATTCTACCATCCATCATCTTCTTGAGAAACCGGAGGTAATTCTCTACAAAGTGGTATTAGTCGATGTCTTTCCAAACTGGTTTTGCATGCTGATTGTCATTAAAGAAAGTGAGAAAAAATTAGACATTTTTTGTCCATAAGGAGTAAAAAAATGAGAAATCTTACAAGGAAAGGAAGAGAGAGAAGAAAGGAGGGTGGCTAAGATTATTCGACAAAGTTATATGTGTAATCATACTATTACCATAATTTATAACTGCCTACAAGATAAATGTTAGTTGTATAGTAAGGAAAAAAAATAATGTTGGTATGGTTGTATGTTAATGGTCATGCATACTTGAAAAGTTGCACTTTTTTTGGGTACTCTTTGATTTATAACTCAAGCAACCAATGTAAAAGGCTTTTAATAAGAGAAAGTTTCAAAATCCTAGGGAGAGGGACTTAATCAAGTTCGTCTTCATTCTATTAGAAGTTTAAATTGGATGGACTATATTGGACTTTGTAAGTGTTGGGATAATTCACAGTTTATAATTTATTTAAGGCTTATGAAAAGCTAAATTAGCTACAGAGCAAAATCGATCAAAGCATATAGGTGTCTGCACTATTATCAAGTAGGTGGCTTTTATTCTTTACTCTAGGCTCTTGGTAGCATGCCAAACATACAATTTTGAAACATGGTTAAATAAATGATACACGGGAAATTTACACATCCAATTTCCAAATTAAGCAACAATTTCCTACTTTATTTTACGAGTAAATCAATAATTTCCAAATTAAGCAACAATTTCCGCTTTATTTTACGAGTTTCTTTATACAAAAGTGCTTGTGAGTTATGACTGTGGCTCTTTTTCTAGATCTTGTTGTTGCTCATGGAAACACATCATTAAGTACGGAAAGAGCTCCATATATTTAGAAATGTAGTACTTAAAAACTAGAAGTACTGCAAATTTGAAATGTGTTTTAAAACCTACTAACATATAACAAAAGTATTGGTTTACAGGTGTCTGCAGTACTGTTTTAGAAGTGTTAAACCTTTTACTTTGTTAGTATCAAAATATTTTTTTATCGTCCTATGTTTGATTCTTCTTTTAAATCTATTTTTTCACATTTATATGAGGAGAATTCCATATATGCGGATTATGACTATATAATATAAATATGACATTCTTAAGTAATATATTCTAATAGAACCAACTTTACATTTAATTTGTTTCTATAACAGTGATCACTAATGGATAATCGCAAGCACATAGTAGTATCAGTTGATATAACTAGTTTGACCGTTTTCGATCTTGGAGTAGCTAACCCTCTCTAATCTTTTAGTCGACTTTGTTTTACATAAGCGAGGAAATTCAATCCAAGTTGACGATTACTAAGGTATTTTGGGTTTAAATGCTTGTTGCTTTGCTCTCCTTGTGTCATTTTTTTTCCACAAAACAATGTGGTACAAATTATATTTATTTATGTTTCAGAGTTGTTTGCTACTAGTGTAGCGGTAGTGTTTTGTAGGATGATCTGTATTTTTCTTGCTTTTGCACGCTCTCTTTAGTTGTTGATATAATTATTAATTGCCCAAAAAGAGTGGTTCATTTTGGGATGTTTGAATATTTGGTGATTTTCAATGACTTGATCTGATAGGATGATGATGATTTGGCTGGTTGGGAGAATGCACACATATGATCATCAAATGTCACTTGCTTAACTGATAGGTAAAAAGTTATTTTTTATATGATTCAAAGTGTGTATGCTAACTTTTTATAGTCATAGCCATATATTAATTTTTTACCCTTTTTTTTTGCAGATAATTCTACTTTGGAAATAGTGAAGTTGAGCCTACTTGACGAAACATTTTACTTTAGCTACACTATTACAATTGTTTCATTGATTAGTTAAGGACAACTAGATTTTTTAAAGTTAAATCTCTAGAATTATTTACGTTTCCATTTTTTAAAATGATCTTTGTGATTACTTTGGAGTTATTTTCTATTATATTTACCATGATATTGCAATTATTTTAGCATCAGAATTAATATTTTGTATGTGTATAATAAGTGAATTGTGATTTCCAAATTAAAGAGATAGCAAAATTATTTGTTACAATAACAACAATGAAACAACCAATATTGTGGCGAATATAATCGCCGCCATAGAACCTTTAAGGTGTATTCTTTTGTTAGAAATCATGGCGGTTCCATGACTAATATCATCAATTAAATTCGAGATAATAATTAACAAATGGTGTTGATTACATTCGCTACCAAAATAAGTTAATAGTATTGATTAGATTTGTTTTAATTTTATTCAATAGTGTTGATTATATTCGCAACTATAATTAAAAATAGTGTCGATTACATTCGCAACAATAACTAGTTATTAGTGTCGAATGTATTTGGTACCGTAACTAACAAATGGTGTCGATTGGATTAGCTACGATAATTAACAATGGTGTTGATTGCATTCACTATCGTATATAACATATACTATCAATTATATTCGCAACCATAAGTAGCCAATAGCGTCGACTGCATTCCACTAGTAGAATAAATGCTTATTGCTGCGGTCATTAAGTGGCCTATTGCGGCGGTTTTGACCGCGCAGCAATTAAGGGCGCAGCAATAGGTAAGTAAACTATTGCTTGCGGTTTTAAACCGCAAAGCAATATTAAAACATATTGCTTGCGGTTTCGGGGCAAAACCGCAGCAATATGTACATTATTTAAATAAACCATATTCTTTGCGGTTTTACGTGACAAACCGCGGCAATATATATATTTTTATTATAAAAAAAGCCGTATATTCTTTGCGGTTTCTTGGACAAACCGCAAACAATATCTTGTTTTTTATAATAAAAAATACATATTGCTTGCGGTTTGTCTCGAAACCGCAGCGAATATGTATTTTTTATTAAAAAATTAAAGCCTATTCTTTGCGGTTTTTACCCAAAACTGCGGCAAGAATAGGTACTAAAGCTAAAAAAAAATTTTTTTTTTTCCGATATTCATATACAATGACAGAGAGTGCCAAAAAAACACTTAACTAAAACACAAACTTACATCATTACACTCATATATTATATAGAACCATATTCTTACATAACTTATAACAAAATTTGACTAACAAATCTACCTATAACACTAACCTAAAAAAATCGACTAATACATCTATGGCATCTACCAATAACACTAACCTAAAAAAATCGGATTTAACTTGACCCAAAAAAAATCGAAAAAAGCAGATCTACAAACTCACTAAATTGCTTTGCAACACACACGAAAATTGGCAACATATTGGCCTCGATATATTGTAAACAAAATCACTAATTCAATGTGTATAAACCAACATAAAACGTCAAAATTACAGTTATAAAAGAAATCAAATTCGCAATTCTAAACAAGTATAAAATTCAAGAATGGTTGAAGAAAATCACCACCATTGATGATTCTTCGCCCAATCGGCCGTCGGATTTGATGTCGGTAAATTAGGAATTGCTATCGTTGAAGGCGAATCCAAAGTCGGGAACGGAGCTTGAAGGTCGAAGCTCATCGGAAATTTGAAGGTCTGAGATGAAATTGACGCAAACCATGGATGACCACCGCCAAACTCGTCGGAGGCGGCGAACGAGACCGAAGATCGAACAACGAAATCTCGAAGAACGACGAGGAGATCTGGAGAATCGGCCGACGATCCGGGCGAGGACCGGCGAAGTGTGAGGGGCCCGACGACGACCGAGGAGGCGTGAGTTAGAGGGAGGCGTGAGTGAGAGAGAGAATCGGTGGGATGATAGAGGAGGAGTGAGAGCAGATCGAAGGAGGAGAGAGAAAGGAGAAAACGAGTGAAATGAATAGAAGGCTGAAATGCGAGTGTCCCAAACCCTAGCGCCTTTTATATGAATTAAATGAGGATATTGCTTTGCGGTTTTTTGTAAAAACCGCAGCAATATATTAAAATATATTTTTTTAATATTATTTAAATATATTCTTTGCGGTTTTTACAAAAAACCGCAGCAATATGTCTGGTCTTTTCAAAAATTCCCGTTGAAACCATATTCTTTGCGGTTTTTTGTAAAAACCGCAAGCAATATATTAAAATATATTTTTTTAATATTATTTAAATATATTTGCTGCGGTTTTGGCCAAAACCGCAAGCAATATGTTCTGGTAAAAAAAGTCAACTTTTTTTTCAAAAATTTCCCGTTGAAACCATATTCTTTGCGGTTTTTGGCCGAAACCGCAGCAATATCTTTATTTTATATTTTACCTTTTCTTTTTACTTGATATATTGCTGCGTATGGGTAAAACCGCAGCAATACCACCGCAACAATAAGCAATTATTCTACTAGTGTTCACTACCATATGCAATTTTTGTGGAAGATGGATCCGACATTTGTAGCAATTATAATCGCTACAATAATCACCACAATTGGATGTAACCATTCGTATCGATTATTTAGATAAACCCCAGCGAATGTGAAAACCACTACCAAAGGCTATGGTAACGGTGGATCTTGTATCGAAAAGTCATTTGCTGGGGAAAGTGTTCGTAGCGAATGCAATCGATACCAAAGGTTATAAAAATCGCCACGAAAAGGTAACTTTCTTGTAGTGTGATGACCCTTTAGTTGTAGAAATGAAGATAGCAAACTTGAGAGTAAGAAGAATTCTGATTGACACTGGAAGCTAGACAGACATAATTAGTGCAAATTGCTTGTCTAGATTGAAGTTCGATGAGAAGGACTTGGTTCCCGTCCACCATCCCATCATAGGGTTTGGGTGAGGAATCATTCACCCTATAGGAACAATTACTTTGCCCGTCCGAGTTGGAGAGAAGGTTGCCTCACGGACTTTGTTCATCAAGTTCTTGGTTGTCCGAGACTTGACAGCCTATAATGTCATATTTGGACGGCCAACTCTGAATCATGTTAAAGCTGTGATAGTAACTCACTTGATGCTTATGAAGTTTGAATGTGATGGTGCTTAAATTGGCTCCTTGTATGGAGATCAGCGGGCGGCTAGGAAATGTTACCTAACTACTCTAAAGCCGTCGTCATGGAAAGCAGGCAAGACGAAGGTCGCTGGCGAAAGGAAAACGTCCGAAATTGTAAAGGACCAAGTGGCCTCACTGAGGATGACAATTGATAGTCCTTAGGCGCCGGTTGTTTCCCTCAAGGAAAACGTCTCAACACCTTCCCGAGTAAAAAAGGAAGTATGTACCCGTCAAGGAAGAGCTACCCTATTACGGAGAATTGATGGCCATCATGGGCGTGGCACTTGAACGTCCAGAGCCTGTAGATGATCCAGAAGACATTTGTTTGGACCATGCCCGTCCAGAAAGAACTTTAATAATTGGATCTTCTCTTACCCTTGAATTAAGGGGCATTTTGATAAATTTGCTCAAGGAATTCCAAGATGTGTTTGCCTACAGTGTTGAAGAGATGCCCAGAATAGACTCAGACATAGCCGTCCATCGGCTGAATGTTGATCCAAGTATGAAGTCAGTGCGTCAGAAGAAGAGACACTTAGGACCAGCCAGAAATCAAGCGGTTGACCAGGAAGTTCAGAAGTTGTTGGAATCACAGTTCATCAGAGAGGCTTATTATCCAGAATGGATAGCAAATGTGGTCATGGTGCCAAAGCCTAATGGCAGCTAGAGGATGTGTGTGGACTACACCGATCTCAACAAGGCCCGTCCCTGGGGACAGTTTCCCTTTCGCCTAAGTTGGATCGGCCGGTGGACTCCACGGCTGGTCATGCTTTGTTAAGCTTCAAGGACACCTATTCAGGCTTTCATCAAATCCCCATGTGGCCAGAGGATCAGGACAAAACGTCCTTCATTACCGAGAAAGGGATGTATGGCTGGTTAAGGATGCCTTTTGGCCTCCGTAATGCGCCGGCCACTTTTCAAAGATTGATTATCTTGTCTTCCGGCCACGGTTGGGAAGGAACATGGAGGCATATATTGATGATATGATAGTGAAGAGTCGGTAAGAGGAAGGCCATGTTGGTGATTTGAGAGAAACTTTCGAAACTCTCAGAAAGTACAAACTGAAATTGAACCCAAAAAATGTGTCTTTGGCGTCTTGTCTGGGAAGTTTTTGGGTTTCCTAGTAGATCAAAGGGGGATAGAAGCAAATCCCGAAAAAATCAAAGCCATTGTTGACATGAAGTCTCCGTCCAAATTCAAAGAGGTACAGGCGTCGACAAGGTTGCTTAGCGGCCCTTGGGACGATTCTTGTCTAAGTCGGGAGACAAGTGTCATCATTTTTTTCGCTACTATCAAGAAAAAAGCTAAGTTTGAATGGACAGCAGAAGTTGAGCAAGCGCTTCGGCAGGTCAAAGATCACCTTCGTCAATTACCTAGGTTGGTTAGTCCAGCCGAAGGGGAAAAACTGTTTGTATACTTGGCCGTGTCTCCACAGGCTGTGAGTGCTAATCTATTGGCTGAAAGAGAGTCTGTGCAAATCCCAATATACTTCGTGAGTCATGTGCTCAAGGACGCGGAATGTAGGTACACACCGGTCGAGAAGTTTGGGTTGGCACTCGTCATGGCAAGTAGAAAATTGAGGCCTTATTTCTTGGCTCATAGTATAATAGTCTATACTGACCAACCTCTGAGGCAAGTTCTACAAAAGATGGAAGCCGCTGGACGAATGCTGAAGTGGGCTGTTGAGCTAAACATGTTCGACATATCTTTTGAATCAAGAAAAGCTATTAAGGGGCAATCCTTAGCAGATTTTATAGTTGAGCTTACTCGGCCAGCTATAGAACCTATATATGATCCTGCTGAAGGAAGGAAGAACTGGACGCTCATGGTGGATGGATCATCCACTATCAATGGATGTGGGGCAGGAATCATTTGTCAATCTCCAGAAGGAGACAAGTTTTAATATGCGCTAAGGTTCTAATTCCAAGCGTCCAATAACGAAGGCGAATATGAAGCAACTCGGGCCGGGATTAAGATGTGTAAGGCGGGTGGGGATCAAGAGATTGAGGCCAAATCAGACTCTCTCTTAGTCGTCAGTCAATTCAATGGAGACTTCGAATGTAAAGAAGCATCAATGAGCAAATATATGCGTCTGATCAAGGATGAGATTGAGCCATTGAAACGATTTGTTCTCGACCAAGTACCAAGGTCAGAAAATCATCAAGCAGACGCTCTCTCAAAATTGGCCAGCTCGGCTGAAGGTGATGCGCCAAGAACAGTGTTTTGGGAGGTTAAGCCAAAAAAGAGCATTGACCAAGAACAAGTCATGTTTCTTAGCCGAGGGGCAGTTTGGATGGATCATATAATAGAATACAAGAAGACAGGACGACTGCCTTCAGATCTTGTAGAGGCAAAGTATGTAAAAGCCCGAGACAAATGGTTTAAAGCGTAGGATGAGACCCTTTACAAGAAGTCATTTAATCGTCCTCTTCTCGAAGTGCATCACCGGGGAAGATGGCCTGGAGGTATGAAGGAACTCCATGAAGGAGCTTGTGCAATTCACATTGGGGGATGAGCATTAGGAGAAAAGGCTTTAAGGATTGGGTATTATTGGCCTACCTTAAAGGAAGATGCTCTTGTCTACGCAAAGAAGTGCGACAGTTGTCAGAAGCACGGAAATCTGCATCAGAAGCCGTCCAATTACTTAACTCCTATCTTGTTCCCTCTGCCTTTTGCCAAACGGGGCATGGATATTCTGGGACCTTTCCCTGTAGCCGCTGGGCAAAAGAAGTTTGTAATTGTAGCCGTGGATTATTTCACTAGCTAAATGGATAGAGGCCGAGGCCATGCGGGGTATAACAACGAATGACGTCAAGGGCTTCATTTGGAGGAGCATTATAACTCGCTTTGGCATGCCGCGGTCCATTGACTTTGATAATGGTCCACAGTTTGAAACACCTAAGCTGAAAGATTGGTTGGCGAAAAGGGAAATCAATGCCCACTTTGTTGTAGTCGCCCACCCATAAGCCAATGGGCAAGTAGAGTCATTCAACAAGATCCTATCAAATGGAATCAAGATAAAGCTGGATGATGCTAAGGGATTATGGGTAGAAGAGCTACAGCTGGTGCTATGGTCTATCAGAACAACGGTTAAAAACTCTACGGGAGAGACACCCTTCATGTTGGTATATGGTACCGAAGCCGTCTTGCCCATTGAAATTGAGGAACCCACCCTTATAGTGATGTTGTACACAGAAGAAGCCAACTGGGCTGCATTACGCACGGCCTTGGACCAAGTACCAGAGGTCAGGAGCAATGCGCTGCTAAGAATGCAAATGTACAAGCTGCGAATGGCTCGGGACTTTAACAAGAGAGTTGCTAGGCGACCGCTCAAGGTAGGGGATTTGGTTCTGAGAAAGATGGAAGCTGTTGGTCGAGCTAAGGAACTAGGTAACCGACACCAAATTGGGAAGGCCCCTATCGATAGTCCGGGGAAGTGCGAGCGGAACTTTTCGTCTCCAAGACATGGATGGACGACCAATACAATGCACTTGGAACTCAGACACATTGAAGAAGTACCACGTCTGACTCAGTTAATCGGCAAGAACTTTACAGTAGTTTGTAACCAAAAACAAGTGCCACGGCACAAAAAAGAGAACTAAAAATGTATACATGTATCTTGGCACTTCGTCAAACAAAATTCATATAATACAATTTCTACTTTCTCCCTATATTGTTCCTCTATTATTTTTTTTACTAAGTTGTTCACTTTGGGGTATTTTTACCACCAGTTGGTCTAGTGGTCTAAAAGTGACATTAAATTAGACAAAATTACAAACAATAAAACGTCCAAAGTAAAAAATAGACAATAAACTTCAAAACAGGGAATACCCATTTCTCTGACGAACATCACTCCCTCAAAGAGACCGGCCAAAGTGTAGTAAACCTACAGGGTGCATCACACATATGGCCAACCAATTGAAAAAAAATCTCTAGTAAGAGAAACGTCAAGGTCTCTAAAAGGTAAGTTGTCCAGGAGTAAGCAAGCCTTAGTAAAGGAATCTTACTCTCAAATACAAGGACAACTAAGTAGTAAAGGCCCTAGTAAGGGTTCACTACTTCAAGACGAGTGTTGCTTCCTCAAGGAAGCCGGCCAAACCATGGTTCGTCCATAAACAGCGATATATAAATTGCCTACAAATGTCTAAGATCGTCCTAAACAAAAGAGTTCACGTTGGCTCGGCCAATGTTGGCCGCTCTCCTTCTTGGTGCAAATCTCGTCCAGAATACAAGGATGAGCTAAGCCCAAGAAGGGGGGGATACAACTAAAACCGTGGAACTTTTAGGACGAGTCAAGTTTGAGGGACGAGCCACAATTATACTTAGCTTCTTGAAGGAAAGTCTGCGGATCGTCCAAAGACAAGGATGAGATTCACCCTTTCCTTAACTAAGTTTCAAGATCGTCCAGAGTTAAGGAAGAGCCACATCTTTACTTGGTTTCTTTGAGGAAAGATGAAAACCATCCAAAGACAAGGACGAAACTCACCTTTTCTCAAGTAAACTTGAAGATCGTCCCAAAGACCGGGACGAGCTAAGTAAGGGTTCACTACTTCAAGACGAGGGTTGCCTCCTCAAGGAAGCCGGCCAAAGCATGGGTCGTCCATAAACCGCAATATATAAATTGTCCACAAGTAACCAAGCTCGTCCTAAACGAAGGAGTTTAGGTTTGCTCGGCCAATATTAGCCGCTCTCCTTCTTGGTGCAAAGCTCGTCCAAAATACAAGGATGCGCTAAGCCCAAGAAGGGGGGGTACAACAAAACAATTATACATTTAGGACGAGCCAAGTTTGAAGGACGAGTCACAATTATACTTGGTGATTTTGAGGGAAGTCTGAAGATCGTCCAAAGACAGGGACAAAACTCACTTTTCACTTAACCAAGCCTGGAGACCTTCCAAAGACAAGGACGACACACTCTCCAATGACAAGGATGATACTCTTCCCTTCACAAAGCTTAAAGTTCGCTCAAAAGTCAGGACGAGTTGTATCTATTTTAAGTAAGAAGACCGTCCAAAGATAAGGACAAGAAGATGTATATACCGCTAAGATAAGTGGCAATGACGACTAAGAAGGGCAGGACGAGCCCAAAGTGTACTTGATAAAAATTTAAAGTGCTATAATAGAAAGGACAAGCATTGGCAAAAGGTCATTTCATTATATACTTGTAAAAGCGACTTACAGTTCAGTATAAAACAAAAAGAAGAGATAAAGCTACGACGGTAAACAAGCCAAGAAACTTAGAAAAATAAACCTAAAACTAGGCATCTTATTCAGCAGGAGTTTCTTGGTCGTCCTCAAGAGACCCGTCCTCATCCGCAACCTCTTCATCCGATTCCAAGAATTCGGGAGGATCTTCGGCGATCACCATTGCACGGTGAACGCTCTCCCGAAATTACAAACGCCGAACAAAGTTGGGGACCTCATGAGGCTCTGCCAGCATCTCAAAAGCCTTGACGGCCCAGTCTTTGGACGTCTCAATGACTTGATTCAAGCCTTCTCTAGCGTCATCAAAGGCCTGTGCCGCTTCCTTCTGCAGACGAGCATTCCTCGCCCTTAGAAGAATATTTTCCTTCCTCAGTTGAACATCGGCCAACAGAGCAGTATCTCTCTCGCCTTTCAACTCGGCTGAGATGGTGTCCAAGGCCAATTTCAATTGGTCTTGGTCCTTATACAGCTTGTTAATAGCGACAAGATAGTTCTTGTTCTTGGCCTCCAGCTTCTGGCGATCTCTTCTCCCAGGCCTCCCCGACTTGGCGATGGAGAGTCTCCGCCGATTGAATGTCGTGCATGGCCTTGTCGCCAACCGTCGTAGCTTGGTGGACGAGATGCTTATTTTCTTTCCTAAGCTCCCTCGCCCAGTCCTCAGTTAAAATTCTGCGAGCCAGAAGCTGGAACAACGAAGATGAAACAAGTAATTAGACGAGTTATAAAGTAAAAAGAATTGTACAAGTACAAAAACAACAGCGGCAACGAATTGTACCTCAGCAGCAAGTTGTGACATGTAGCCCACATGCCCAGCTGATGCTCCCCTCAACCCCTTTATATAGGATTCAGGGTAGCATTTGAACAGTTCCTGTTTGAGCCGATCTCGCTCAACCTTTGACATCTTGCAAAAAGCAGCAGAAGACTCCTCGTCGGAGTCCACTATGGGAGCAGCCGCGGATGAAGCTGGTTCTTTGCCCTTATCTGAAATAAGGGAGGAGTCATTTCTCTTGATAGGAATGATTATGGCTTGTCTGTTGGACGGACTCATTGAACGTCTGTCGACCCGCACCGTCCTAACTCTATTTAGATAATATGACTCACCCGAAGATAAGGATGTCGTCCTAATAGATAACGGTATCTGGGAGACTAGCTTTGCCATCGAGCCGCTGAAGCCTGGTATGTTGTCAGTAGTCGTCCCCGGCTCCGGAACAACCAATCACATAGCCGAGTCTGGAAGGGCCTCAGTTTGATCAGTTGGAATTATAGCCAACTGATCAGCAGGAACAAAACCCTTCTCCCCCATGGCCGGGGAATCAGCGGACGGCTCCTCCCTGCGTAACCTTGTCCTTTGGAGGATGAATGGTCTTCTCTCCAACTCCCTTGCTAGACGGAGTAGCCTTCTCCGTTTTCTTCTTGGTGAAGCCACTTAGGCTTTTTTGGCCGCAGTCGATCCCCGGCCCGTTGTAGGTCTCTTCTTGGACGAAGAAGACTTCCCAGGCGGGGCCTTGTTGGTTGGGGCACTTTTCTGCAAAAATAAACAAGTTAATAATCTGATCGTCCAAAGAACAAAACTCTAATCGAATTATTGAGCTCCGGACGATAATCACCCGAGGAAGGAAGACGTTCAAGCATGGACGACCTCTTTTTTCCAAGGGAACCTCGTCCAAAGTATTCTTCATGTTCCAGACGAGAGTGGTGCAAAGCAGGAAGCCGTCCAAAATTGGACGGACCAGAACGATCCTCGTCTAAGGCCATAAAAACCACTCAGACGAGGAAGATCCGGAGAAGGTAGTCGTCCTTGTCTTTGGACGGTCTCCTTCCTCGAGTGATCTTCGTCCAAGTATTGGAAATCAACCTGGACGGACCAGAGCGATCCTCGTCGAAGGCCATCAAAACCACTCAGACGAGGAAGACCCGGAGAAGGTGGTCGTCCAAGCATGGACGTCTTCCTTCCTCGGGTGATTTTCGTCCAAGTGTTGGAAATCAATTTGGACGAACCCGAATGATCCTCGTCCAAGGCCATTAAACATCTCAGACGAGGAAGATCCGGAGAAGGTAGTCGTCCAAGGCATGGATGCCTTCCTTCCTCGAGTGATCTTCGTCTAAAGTATCTGAAATCAATTTGGACGGGCCAGAACGATCCTCGTCCAAAAAAAAAAAAATTTGCATTTACCAGGGTTTCAGCCCTTTTCTCAGCACTAGTCTTGGCGAACTCCTTCCACAAGTTGTCTAGTAAACTTGGACATTTTGATATCTCCCGTCCAAGATCCTTTAAGAAGGGCTCTGGCTGAATCTGCAAAAAGAAATGAAAGGGTTAGTCCGATACGGGCTATGGACGAGGCATTTTACTTGAAGTTTTAAATGTATACCTCTATCATCGGTCAACCGCAAGCCGGCGGCGACCAAGAAGTCATCATTATAAAACATCTCTTTAAAGGGTATCCAGTTAGCTGGCCCTTTAAAGGATGCCTGATCCAGTCTGGAATACTCCTTTATTCTAAAGTAATCCACCACCTCTTCGTCAAACTGGTCCTCCAACTCCAACCAGGAATTCCCTCGCCCAGTATTCGTGACGGCTCGATTATAAAAACGATTGCCCTCAGTGGCAAAGTCGTTGGCCGCTCGTAGGAAGATGAAGTCGGCTTTCCAGTCGTGCATCTTCGACGGCTTGCCCCAAGCGGTAAGAAAGTCGGGGCGGTTGCAAATGCTGAGCCACGTTCCGTCCACAGCCCCTGGAACCTTAACCGCATAATGTATGTGGGTGAAGGCCTGGAGAGCAAGAGCCAGGCCGCGTAGCTCGCAGACAAATATGAATGTCAGCACGTTGTACCAGGCATTAGGCGCCAACTAATTATGGCCGATGTTATAATACCTTAGCACCTGCTCTATAAAGTCGTGGAGGGGGAACCTCAATCCCGCGTCCAAGGCTAGCTTGTAAACGGCGAAGTGGTTCTTGGGAGCGCTCAGAATCCTGGCCTCCTTATTAGGTATGACGAAAGAGAAGCCCGGCATGGGCATATAAGTGGACAAGTAGCTGGGGTCAGGTCCTATCTTTTCTAACCATTTACGATTGACTAAGATAAAGGCGGGGTCAGAAAGGGGACGTAAGCGTCTCCTAATCTCAGACGAGGTAGTGGAGGGTTCGTCCGACTCTTCGGCAGTGCCAGATTCACTCCTGTTATTATCCTCGCCGGCTTCCTCCATATCGATGTCCCTGCCCGAAGGACTGGCCTCAGGGTTTAATTCAGGATCTTCAACACTGTGGTCAAGGGAAGGAGGCCCGGCCAAAGGTTGAGCACTTTGGGCCTCCCTCGTCATTTCTGGAACTCCTCTAGTAGACTCCTTCATTTCAGAGCTATCGGTCGGAAGTATTATCCTTCGTCTTAGACGGGCCGTTTGCTTGACGCGCGCCAGATTACCCTGCACAGGTAAAGACTGGGTCGTCTGACTTTGCCGGCCAAAATCATAAAAAAAATATATACTCGGCCCGAATAGGCCCAACTCTAGAATGTGCCGAAGAAGAAGTACTATCGGTTCTAAGGTCAAGACCAACTCTTGGGCGGCTAGGATTATTTGACGAAGAAGAGGAATCCATTTTATTGCTTTACTAAGAAAGAATAAAGAATAAAGAAAAACAAAAAAAAGAAGAAGAAGAAAAGATACCTAACGAAACGCTTGGACGGTTTGGTGAAGAAAACGAAAACTAGACGATCTCTCTCTCTCTCTAGAACAAGAAATGCAGAGCCTCTCTCTCTAGAAAATTTCTCTCCAGGTGTGAAATGGTTTAATGAAGGCAAAGTAAGCATATATATATGGGGGTGAAAAACCTGCTAAGACGGTTAAAAGTTGACCGGGAATGATTAAAACGGTCGACTATAACCGGTAAGGCCCAAAAAAGGGTGCGTCTTTGCCTATTTTTGAATTTGAGATAACTTCTTCAGGTAAAAGGGCCTTAACCGTTGTATGGGCCAACGGTAAAAACCCTTTTAGGGGCAAATGTTGTAGCCTAAACTATCGACGGCTCTGCTTGAGACACATGGCTCCATCTGGACCGTACACGTGTCCCACCAGAAGAAATACAAAAAGATGGTTTAACCATTGGATTCTGCTTAGGTTGGGGGAAAAGGCTCACTTTCTGGCCCAAAGGTTAGTCAGAGTCCAAATCCCTAAAATGGTTGCTGGTGATTGGTTGATGATCTATCTCCAACCACAGCCTGCCAATTGTCGTGATTTGATTGCCTAGCTAATCAGGTGCCTTTATTCTAGGGTACCAAGAAAAGACACCAGTCATATCACAACCACTATAAATACCCCAGAAATCAGGAGAAGGGTAAAAAAAGGCAAACAGTGTAAACTTACTCAGTGGAAATACTCTCTCACTTTCTCTCTCTCTCTCTCTACTTTTTTCTTAAAACTCCTGATTCCTGACTTAAGCTTCGGAGGGGGAACCACCACCCAAACCTCCAGGGTGGGTCCCTTTTTTGCAGGTTTGGGAACGAAGCTCAGGTTCGGATTGGCTAGATTCAGACATCGTTGCACAAGTCTCCAAGTGAAGAACATCTAAGGGAAACTAGTTTACTTGCTGGACAAGCATACTAAACAGTACCCTTATAATAATGTCTTATTAACTACAATGAACAAATGTTAATCACACGTTCAAAGTAAATCAAATTTCTTTATTATTTCAATAAAACATTAAATCATAAATCAATCTCTTGAATGATAGCTCTTATTGATGAATAAAGAACACTGAAAATTCACATTTCTCAATCTAAGGATAGATCACCTCATTGATCCTACTACCAGTAGGTGGCAGCCCACCATGTTCATTAATTGTTCACCCCTGCTTGTGCTAGCAGTATTCAAAGTTTGGAAACCCCAAAACCCGAAAATCCAAGAGATTTCTCCTATTGGCCACATACACCTTCCGGGGAATACACAACGAAATCTAGTTACTTCATTCTCTCTCAAGAAAAAGAAATATGTAGCTTGAACGCTCCACTAGAAATTGGATTTTTACAAAACCTTTGGAGCTCGAGCATCATGCCGAAATGGAAAATATTCATATGGAAAATCTGGCATACTGGCCTCACTGTCAAGGCCAGCCTTTGGCAGAGGAACATGGGGAAGGACGCTACATGCCCTATGTGCAACTTGCAAGAGGAAGATTTGCAACACCTTTTCCGCCAGTGTCCGTGAGCCTCATAGATATGGCTGGATGGATCCCTGGGTATATGCCAGTCGACAAGGACTGAAAGCCCTTTGAAACAACGGCTAATTGCATGGTTCACTCAGTTCCGCAAGGAAGAAGGTCAGACTACACCCTGGTTTTATACCTTTATTGCCACCCCATGGAGCATATAGTGTGTTCGGAATACCCAGGTATTTATGAACCACACAACAACGCTCGAAGAAGTTCAGCAACATATTACCAGTGGTTTGCAGCAACAACAAGTTTTTAGTTCCTCAGCGGCACAACGCAACATGGTCACACAGGGTTCTTAATTGCAAATATTGGTAGCCAATCCCATGGCTCGCAAGAAATCACTCTACTTGTAGATGGATCCTGGGAAAAGAATACTCTGTCTGGGGGTTATGCCTGGGTGATTGATGACTCGCATAACAATCAGCCAGTAACTAGCCGCCGGACTAGCCGGCCGGCCTATTTCGCTATCCAAACAAAAGCCCGAGCTTGCCACAAGCTATCGCATGGGCAGCAAACCACGCCTATACCTGTATACGAATTAAAACTGAATCCGCCCTTCTGGTCCAATCTCTCTGCTCAGCCAGAACAAGAGATATTACCATCAAATGGATGGTACGTGAGATACAACATATCGCAGCCACCTTCCAGTGGTGCCAAATCGTCAAGGTTTCACGGGAACAGGTCAAGAAAGCACATGATCTAGCAACATGGTGCCGAATTACTAATAGTTTTGTTTCTACTTTATAGCTTGTACGTACGTTGTCTGGATGCCAAAAAAAAATTTACATTTTTCGGTAGTTTCCAACTCCAATTCAACAAAATGTTTCAGCAATCCATGTTTAATTACACAACTAAATCAAAACCTAATGTGATGATAAATGTTGCACTGTGTACTAAAAAAAGTAGAAGGTAATACCTTCATCATCACCATCGTCAAAAGAAGCATCATCATCATTGATTATGATCATTTTTGCTCCCCCATTATCGATTTATCATTTTTCAGAGCTTGATGCCTTGCTAAAGCCGCATAAACAAACAAATTTACTGTTTTGTATAAACCCTACGCATTCTACAAGCTATTAAGGACAATGCCCTTCTTATCTACCTAAATTACTATTTTCAGTTAAAGAAAGGACTTATCATTATTCATTTCATATAAATCAGCACTAAAAAAATTGAAGAAACTTTCTCCAAGCACATAGAAACTCTCTCCAAAAAAACTAAAATAACTCCAAAGTCAACACACGTAGAAACGATATTAAACCTCCTCCAAACTTCTCCAATTCCAAATCTCAAACAAGAATATTGAAAATTCAAATCTATATTTACATCCAAATCCAAGTATTCAAATAAAACACTTGTGAGTTGTGACACATGAAGGTGAATTGTCTAAGAATGAAGTGTTATCCACTTTCTAGCATATCAACCACACAATTAATCTATTTCGATTACTTAAATAACTTCTTTTACCAAACAAGTTCACATAATCAGCTATATTTTCGATTTTCAACACCTTTACAATTTCAGTAGCTACCTTAGTTATTCCAGCTAATTTCATATCAGCAATAATAAGTACGTTGATCAGGAGAAGAAAAATCCAATTCATATATCATACATCACATTTCAGCAATTCATATATTCTAGCTAATTCATATATCATCCAATTCATATATTCCAGCTAATTCCATTTCAGCAAAAACAAGACAAAAATATTATAACTCAAGTACTATACACTACCTCTGTTTCTTTTTAATTGCAACAAATATTAAGAAAAGATGAGAGAGATCAAAATTGGCCCCATTGCCCATACTTTTTACATGTGGGGTAGGTAAAATGAGGATAAAATGGTCAAAGTGCCCCAAAACCTTTACCAAGAAAGGAAATGTTGCATCTAAATAAAAACACCTAAAAATAGAAATTGTTGCAACTAAATAAAACGGTTTTTTCACATGGTACGTCGGTGGAATTTTTAAAATTCAGTGGAATGCACTTATAGTTTCAAAAATGCACCCGTACCCTTACTATTTAAAATAAAATGCATGAAATACCCTTAATGACTAACGGCGTCAAGTTTCCGTTAGTCATTAAAGCCAAATCAACCTAATTATTCTAATTAATCCCTAATTAACTAATTTAATACCAATTAAATCATAAATAATCCTAATTAACTATAATAAAGAAAAAAAAAACCCTTCACCCCACCCCACTACAGCCACCCCACCCCCACCCCGCCACTCTGCCGCACGGAGAACTACCCTCGACCCACCACTACCGCCGCATTGCCTTTGGAGAACCACCCCCACCCAGGAAGCCGAAATTCCCTCCCCCACCCTCGAAATCCGCCCCCTCCCCTCGAAAACCTCCCCCACCCCTCGAAATCCACCCCCCTCCCCGGAAAAATCACCCCTCCCCTCAAATGCGGGCTCCTTATACTCTTGTATTGATGACAATTGAGAAACGTCAAGTCGGAAGAACTAAGAAAAGGAGAGGAAAATTAAGGATTATCGGCTCATACCGCACGGATCACGGTTATAAGCTTGGGGATGTCCCTTGCGTAGTACAAGAAGAGTAACCGGGTCACCTACAACCCGTGCGGATTTTCCACGGACAAGTTCCATAGGATCTCGGATTTTTCTTTGGAGGCATTATACTACTTCCAGTAGAAACTAAATCATTAGGAGTCAAAAATCCAAATTCCTCATAAGCCCATAACACCCACTCTTCACCAAGTCGGAGAGATGAATGGTTGTGATGGAATTAGTTGGAAAGAACTCTAACACGGCATACACGGATTTCGAGGGGTGGGGGGATTTTTCGAGGGGTGGGTGGGGATTTTTCGAGGGGAGGGGCGAATTTCGAGGGGTGGGTGGTTTTTAAGGGGGTCGGGGAGGTTTTTGAGGGTAGGGGAGAATCGGCGATAGTGGTGGGTGGGTGGTTCTTTACGAAGGGAAAGAGAGGGAGCACGAGAGGAGAGAGAGGATGCAGCAAAGAAGAGGAGGGCGGTGTGGTGGGTGGTGCAGTGTTAGGTGGTGGTGTGGGGTAGGTGGCCCAAAACGGGGAAGAGAGAGGGAGAATTGGGGTAAAAGAAAGAAAGGGGAAAAGATGAGAGAAAGGAATTAACTCTCCAAACCTAACTTGAACTTCGTTAGTCGTTAAATGGCATTTAAATGCATTTTATTTAAATAGTAAAGTCTGGGATGCATTTTGAAACTATAGGGGTACCCGATGAATTTTAAAATTCCACAAGTAAAAGTGTGAAAAAAAAAAAAAAAAAAAACGAGAGGAAGTATATATAGCTTACCGTTCATATCATACATCCGTGCGTAAATTTATACCATCTCACCTTTTTCATCCGTTACTCATATACAAACCACACATGACACATGCGAAATAATACAAGGAAAATGATGCACCATATTCTAGGTACACTTGGGTGCATAGTGAATAAAACTCGTCTTTAAAGTATAATACAAGCAAGATAATACAAGGGAGGAAGCGTATCATATATTCATATTCTAGGTAGAGAGTAGACTCAAATGTATAATGAATGAACTCGTGTTTGGAGTTTTTTTTTTTTTTTTTTTTGAACTCGTGTTTGGAGGTTGGAGTATATAGTTTGGAGATGGATGCCTTTTTGGTTATACTGCGAGGCCCTCGTGCTCCTGACTTCCCACCCCGATCTTATAAATGTTTGTCTGTCACCCTCTTTTCCCCTGCATTCCTCTCTCTTTCTCTCTCTCTCTCTCACAGATTACTTGATCGTTGGTAAGTCAAATTAAAACTTCCTCATTTTTCATGCTTTTCTTTCCATAAATCATTCATCACATTCTCAATAATCTCACCTCGTTTTTCACGTCCTCTATAGTCATCTTCTCATTCTTCTTCACATTATCACTCAGATTCAACGGTCATGTGAGTGATAATATGAAGTGTATGACCTTAATCATCTATCTTCTATGATTTTTTTTTGTCATAATAACATCTTTTTAGCTGTTTTTTATGAGATCATACATAATGTTATTGTTAAATTGCTATATATGGGTGCTGCTTATTTTCCAATATTTCTGTCAAATTATTGGGTTTAAGACTGATATTTATATTTCTTATCGCAGTTATTTGTCGATATAAATTATGGCTCCAGTACCCAATTCTGAGTCAATCAACCCAAAAGGTATATTACTTCAATTTATTTTGTAGTTCTGTTTATATAAATGGAATTGATTTTGTTGTTTAACTTGTAGTTTTGGTTATTACATAATGATTTCTACCAGTTTTTTGCATATATTGTTGGCATAACTTCTATGTACTTTAGTTTTTTCTATGACTGGAATTGCTTTTGAGAAGCTGATGATTATTGCGAAATCTTGCATACATATAGCTTATACTATGCTTTACTCTTAGACAAATTAATCTCGCCTTTCATGCTAATTCCAAGTTTTAAAGGTTCCGTTTGAAATAGTCCAAAGTGTTGAATTCCGTATATACACTGAAAAAATCGAACAATGACCAGGGAAAAAAAACCTTGCAATGTTTCCAAAAGTTTTTCGAAAGTTGGGATTATATTAAGAAGATTAGTTAAACTTGAGATTATCTATGTCAATATTTCTTTTTCCATTGTGTTTCTTTTGCAAATTCCTTTTTGCTCCCAAGAGCATGTAGAAGTTAGAACTATGTGCTCCTAAGCACAATTTTCGCACATTTGTCACATACTTTGCTCAAATGAGCAAAATTTAAAATGTGTGTGAGAGGGAGTACTTAGTTCAGGAGCACTATGGAGGCTTTGGTGTTTTTTTCGTCTTTCAAAATTGGAAGCTTATATTAGTAACAAAGAAGGCGTCCACTTCTTCTGAAATATAAATTGTCATGTTTAAGTATTGAGACTTATATTGTGTATTCATTATCTATGCAGATGTTTGCATTGTCGGTGTTGCACGTACACCCATGGGTGGCTTCCTTGGTACACTTTCATCCTTGCCAGCCACTAAGCTTGGTTCTGTTGCTATTCAGGGTAAGATTATGGCTCATGGTTTGACAGCATCAGCCTCTGCTAGTTTCTGCTGTTGTTTTTATCTTCTTTTTATTTTTTCTTTTTGCTGACTGTACATCCTAACTCAAATATAGGTGCATTGAAGAGGGCAAATATTGATCCATCCCTTGTACAAGAAGTAATTTTCGGAAATGTTCTCAGTGCAAACTTGGGTCAGGCCCCTGCTAGGCAGGCAGCATTAGGTGCAGGAATATCGGATACAGTGGTATGTACGACAGTCAATAAAGTTTGTGCTTCGGGGATGAAAGGTATTGTTTGTTCTATCACAAAAAAAGTGTTTTTTTTGTGTGATATCAAATATAGAGTCAAGTTTGATTCTTTGCCTGTTTTCTTGGTTTTCCAGCTGTAATGCTTGCGGCACAGAGTATCCAATTGGGTATCAATGATATTGTTGTGGCAGGAGGCATGGAAAGCATGTCAAATGCCCCTAAATACATTGCAGAAGCCAGGTTGATGTCACATTCTAACTTGCTTATTCGTTTTAGTGTCTAATATTATCCTTTTCCTTCCTCTGCTGAGAAGATTTCACTTGACAGTCAAAAATCCTGTATGATTTTAGTCTTTTATTATTCCATAGATTTGCTTGCATTCTGATAGAACTTTTGATAGTAAAATTTCTGTGTTTGTTTTCAGGTGTGGACCTTTAGGTTGTCCCACAATATTTACCTGAAAGCTGTCTTGTTTTTAGCAGTGGACAGCAGCTGTTCTCATATCCATTTAACATATAGACTCACCTTATATGCCAAAATTTCAGGAAGGGTTCTCGTCTTGGACATGACACACTAGTTGATGGGATGCTGAAAGACGGGCTTTGGGATGTTTACAATGATTGTGGCATGGGAGTTTGTGCTGAATTATGTGCAGAACAGCATGCAGTAACAAGAGAGGATCAGGTAAAGTCTTTAATGTATAATTAATTCTCGTGTTATCCAAAATCCTAAATTTTGGTTGACTTTGCCCACTAGCTTATCCCTTCTTAACGAAATAGTGTATAAAGATGACAAGAATAATAGGAATGAAGCAGTTGCAACGGGAGAAAACTCCAGAACTAGGACATAAATCCATATTATCGAGATATAGACAAACATATAGCATAAATATTTGTGACAAGCAATATGAGCAATCGTTAAATACTGTGGTGCACCCGAGGTCCTGATCCCATACATAAAGATTGATAGTAGCGGATGTTCTTACTGGTAGCCTCAGTTATAGAGACTCTTAATCCCTTTGATATATTTAAATATTGCTGAATATTTGAATAATATGAATATATTGGCCAAAAAAGAAATGCAGTGGCTAAGTGAATACTAGACTCTTGTGCTCTATCACATGTTGTTTCTTTCTTCTTTGGACTTTCTATCTGTTTCATTCCTTCATTCAATCAGCAAGTCATCTTCTTGGAATTTTTTTAAGACATCCTATTTAAGACCTTGGGTAAGACCTTGAGGCATTACACTTAAATACTGCTAGCTATCTGAAATTAAGCAGGATTTTCTCATTTGTTGACCTCTTTCCTAGTAAAGGCTGCCTGCCAACCATTTGGCACCACTCTGCAATCTTTCAAGTGGCATATATGTTTTAAATACTATCACAGTCGTCACATTAGGATAAAATTCTTAAATGCAATTGTCAAACATTCATATCATATTTTTTTCAAAGCAAAAATTATTTCCTGCTCACTCAAGCCACACTCTCCCTTCTCATCCTCTTCCCCTTCCTCAGTAAAAGTAAACTATATTGGTTGATGTACAGTACTCAAATTAATACTTTGAGTTAGTCAATCTTAGCTTGTTGGTTAATTTACAATGCTAAAGCTGCTTTTATTCAATTCTAATATGGTGAGACAAAAGAAATTAAAGGATAAATAAGATAAATTGGCGTTTAATGTGCAATGGATGAAAGATAAAGAAGAAAGAGGGGAGGGGAAGCCTACTGGGAAGTGCAGATAAGATCCAGCAAAGGAAAGAGAGAGAACCAAAAGGCGGAGGGGAGGGAAGTTTGTTGAGGGGTATATGAGTCATCACAATGATGTTTCCATTTCTTAATCAGTGGTTGCTGATTGCATTAAGACAGAATTCTGCAAATGTCTGTCACAGTAGTATCTGTCACATTACTCACATACTAAAGAATATAGTGGTGGGTAGCAATCATTTCCCTTCTTTCCCCGGTGTTGATGGCTTAGGGTAGCCAATAACTTGAACCCTTGGGGTATGGGCATGACGGCATGGCCTTCCGGCTTCCCTAACCTCTTAATTCTCTAATATACTTCTTTTCTTATATAGTTTCTTAGACCGAGTGAGATACTAATGCTGCTTGTTTTGCAGGATAACTATTCTTGCCAGAGCTTTGAGCGTGGCATTGCTGCTCAGGAGTCTGGTGCTTTTTCATGGGAGATAGTTCCTGTGAGGACACACTTGATACTTGTGATATTATCATTCTCCTTGGTTTGGTTGTTTTGTCCTGATAGATGATTTATGCAGGTTGAGGTATCTGGAGGAAGGGGAAAACCAGCAACAGTTGTTGATAAAGATGAAGGTCCTACTAAGGTATAGTATTATAAGTGGTTGACCTTCCCAAAGTAATAAAAGCAATTATGATACAGACGTTAATGTTTCTGTGTATCTCTATGACAAAATTCTCTGGCTCATCATGTCATTACATGTTTTTTACTAAACCCCTCTCCTTTTTGGCCTCCAAATTGCAATAATCTCAATGGCTAAAGAGAATCTTGACATGGTCCTTACTGATATTACCCAAGAATTACTCCCCCTATTCTATTTCCAGTTTCCTCTTTTAAAACATAACACGAGTGACAAAAATGGTCATCAAATAGTCCTCTGGTCTACTAAATTTATGAATTCACTTGTTTATGCTGCCAAAAAATTTGTTACTGTTTTACATATCCTTTTTGTGCAATCTTTATCAGGGTCTAATCGACTTCATCTTTTAATTTTCTTGTATGTTGCAGTATGACCCTGCCAAATTGAGAAAACTTAGACCAAGTTTCAAAGATGTCGGAGGCACGGTTACTGCTGGAAATGCTTCTAGCATAAGGTCTGTATGTTCAAGTGCTAATAATTGGACTTCCATCCATAGTTTCTTAACAATCTACTACTTTATGGATCATTCAACCTTTCGTCTTGTTAATTAATGTTGGCCAAAACGAGACAAAACTGCTGCTGCAGCTATTAATCACTATTTTATTCTTATTTTGATTCAGCATCCGAGTCCGACCTTGGCTTTCATTACAGGATTTGTGTCTATCCCCTTAATATCATGCTTAAAAGACTTCGTTTCTTGAACACAATTTCTTATGGATATAGTATCTGTGGCTTAATATATCAGGAAAATACAACTGTTGCAATGCATGCACTCTCTTCTAAAAGTTCTATTGTTTGATAACAGTGATGGTGCTGCTGCACTAGTTTTAGTGAGTGGGCAGAAGGCACTAGAGCTTGGGCTGGAGGTCATTGCAAAGATCAGTGGTTATGGTGATGCTGCTCAGGTAATGATTGGACTTTGTACATTTAAATAGTTTAAAAGTTTCTGTAAAGATTCTAGAGGATTATCTAGTGATAAGTACTCGCTCCATTTCTTTCACTAAGGAACGCACGGTTTTGGATATTTACTTTGATCACTAATAGTCTCTGACAATATGTTAGATTGAAATTATGAAATTTACACCATTCGATATATCTTACACAATACTTCCAACACATGATCTTTATAATATTTATCAATTTGTATTAAGAGTAATTAAGGGTTAAGCAAACTTGATGATTGTGCACCCCTTAGAAAGATAAGTATGCTTTTTGATCGTCACCTTCATGATTTTGGTTTACTGAATTCTGTCAATCGATGGTCAGGCTCCAGAGAAATTTACAACAGCTCCTGCCCTTGCAGTACCCAAGGCCATTTCTCATGCAGGCTTGAACGCTTCTCAGATTGACTACTATGAGATAAACGAAGCTTTCTCTGTAACTCCTCTACTTTTCTCTCCCATAGTAGCTGCTAACTGTCTTCATTGTTTTAATCAATCTTCTTCTGACATGCACAGGTTGTTGCCGTTGCGAACATGAAATTACTTGAACTTCCTGCGGTGAGTCTCTTGCATACTGAAGGATACAGTACATTTTTCTCTCATTTCAGTTTGTATAAAGTTGTGCGCACCTCTTTCTAGCTTCTTCAAACGCTAACAGCAAGGTTTCAGCTTGATGGCTTTGTTGACTTTCTACTTTCAATTATGCAGGATAAAGTAAATGTTCATGGTGGAGCTGTGTCTTTGGGACACCCTCTTGGGTGCAGTGGAGCACGAATCATCGTGACACTTTTGGGGGTATAGCTTTGTTATCTCTATGCTCTTTTACTGTGTTTTAATATAATCTGGTGTAGGAGATCTTCTCAAGTCATCCCATCTGACTTCAATAGGGATTCTTTGTCTTACATGGTGTCTCATTTGAAGAGTGTTTGGTTGGTCAGAAAACAATATCTAATTTTCCCAAAAATTGGTTTTCCCATTTTCTTTTGTTTGATTTGTAAAGGATGGAAAATAGTTCTTCCAAGGGTCGAAAACATTAACCTTCTTGTAGGAAGAGATGCCACATTTCCTCCCTATTCTTCACCTTACTCTTTCCTTCCTCTTATTCATCCTCCCCTTTCATTTGCATTCTTCCTTTTCTTTGTAACTTTATCTGCAAGGAACCAAAGTTGGTGGATAATATGGTGTTTTATCTTGGAACATGTATTTGGTGGATAATCATTTTCTAGTATAAATGTTTTCCTTCCAACAAAGAGAAGCCTTAGTGTCCTAAATAGAAAGAGAGAGAGATCTGTGAGGCAACGTAACATAGTAATTGATCCTTCGTTGTTGGAGGAGAGCAGTTTGACACATTCCTCTCTGTCCTCTTTACCTAGATGCATGTGATGGTTAATTGAATGCCCCTACCAGAAAAGTAGGCTGGTTGGATCTTTCTTATGAGCTCGTTATTACCTCTTTCCTGATTGAAATTGCACTGTTTTCCTTACAGGTGCTACGGCAGAAAAGTGGTAAATATGGTGTTGCTGGTGTCTGTAACGGTGGTGGTGGAGCATCTGCCCTTGTTGTAGAGCTTTTGTGAGCCTTGTTTTTTGAGGTAAACCCTCTAAAATAGCCTGAGATCATTTCGACGAGCTAGCTCATTCAGTTTTGGCTAATATTTCTTCTTCAAGCTTGGGTGGGCATCTTCATTCCCACGACTGGCCCCTACTTTGCTAAATGTTTATTTCCACAGCATATATTCTAGGATAATAATTTAGTGATGTTACAATAGCTGAATGTGATCTGTAGATCTCTAAAATTTATCGCACTGTCTTTTTACCTTGCAGGTGTTGTTGAAGTCCTGGCTCACCTAAATGTTGGAGCAACCTGTAATCCGTTATTTCTCCAAGTTCTCATCTATGGCATTTATATGCCCTTCATTGCTTCCAAATAAATGCAATCACTTCTGAATTATTAGTGGTACAAAATCTGTCGTTTTTAGGTGGTTAATTTTTTTTTTTTTCGCATTTGGGGATGGTAAGCTGTTAGACTTTATAGGAATAGCAATGTGTTAGCTTGTTCTAGGACCAAACTGAGTGCAAAAAAATCTGTATTCTTTGTATCTTGTCTGAAATTTCTGTTCTATTATGGTTTTTGAGTAATAAGCGGATTATGTGTATCCATATTGATTATTGATTCCAAAAAATGTCTCCTTAGCAGATTGTTATTAAATTGAATGATGAATGGGTTCTGGCTATCAATTGGATTCTTCGCATTTATATTTTCATTTCAGAACTCTCAATGTTTTATCTTGTTTTTTTCCATAAAAGCTCTTTCACTAACAAGGCCAAATATACATGTAACGATTCGGAGCATCGTCCAAGCCAATTTTTTCTAGGGTAGATAAGATGAAGGACTTTACTAGGCCATAACCTTTTGCAAGTCAACCTAACTTAGGTTAGAAGGTTAGACACTTTAGGGGGAGGCGAGTTAGGGAATTCCTCTGCTAAAGTGCCACTAGTAGGGATTATCGTCCAAGTTACTTACTAGTTTAATTTACTTGTATTTTTCTTTACTAAGTTCCGATACCAATTACTATCGCTTCTTTCATTTGGTTCAATATTTTCCAAATTGAATTTTTTTTTTTTGAGGGGAAAAACAGGCCAAGCAACTTATATTAAACTAGCACTATATGCACGCGATGCGTGCGACAGTATATTAACATAAAAAAGTGTTAAAAAGCTAACTTAAGAGTGTAATATTTATGGTGAATATTGATGAGCGTTATGATTTTTTATTTGCATTGCTCTCCAGTGTAAAAGAAAGTAATGTTTTCATAAAAGTTTATCTTAGGAGGTAGGATATGTTATCTTTGTATTTGGTAGATAATCCAACAACTCTCCTTTTAAACAACGGTTTTTAAAGAATCTTTTGTGGTTTTTCAAAATTCATGGGTACTCGTTGTTTTAAAAAAATGCACCAAGTACCCCTACTTTGGGGGTAAAATGCCACGACATGCCCTTAATGACTAACGGTGTTAAGTTTCCGTTAGTCATTAACTCTAATTAACTCTCCTAACCCTAATTAAGCCTAATTAAGCCTTCTAACCCTAACCCCAAAACCCTAACACCTAACCCCTTTAACCCCCTCCCCCACCCTCCCACCACCCCTGTCGCCCCCCACACCCCCCTCCCCCCGTCGATTTCCCCCCCCCCTACGACATACCCCCCTCCCCGTCGATTTCCCCAACCCTCCCCCACCCCTGTTGATTTTCGCGCCCATCCCCCAACACCGTCAATTTCGCAACTCCCGCACCCTTTCGCCCTCCATCGAAGCCCCTCCCCTCTCGCATTCAACAATGGCGACGGAAGAATCTCACTCTCTCCTTCGACACTAATGGCGACTGGAACGAACAGAGCAAGCGAGATTCAACACGATTTTTCGGAGTAAGGGTGGAGGGGGGGGATGGGTCCACAATCGACGGGGGTGGAGGGAATGGGCGCGGAAATCGACGGGGAGGGGGGGGCTGCAGGAGCGAGGGAATCGGCGGGGAGGGGAGGGCGAGGGGGGGGAGGGGTGGGAATATCGACGGGGGGGGGGAGAGGGGTGGGGATATCGACGGGGGAAGGGGTGGCTGCGGGAGGGGGGGTCTTTGCGGGGGTTGGGGGAGGGCGGGGAGGTGGTGATGGTTGGGTGGTGGTGGGGTTAGGGGGCTACTGGGGGAGGGGAGGGGGAGGGGAGGGGAGGTGGTGGTCGTGGGGTTAGGGTTTGAAGTTAGGGGTTAGGGTTTAGTTAGTTAATTGGGGCTAATTAGGGTTTAATTAGAGTTAGAGGAGTTAATTAACCCTAATGACTAACGGAAATTAAACATCGTTAGTCATTAAGGGCATGTCGTGCATTTTACCCCCAAAGTAAGGGTATCTGGTGCATTTTTTTAAAAATAGGGGTACCCCTTGAATTTTGAAAAATCACAGGGGTACCTGGTGAAAAAACCGTTTAAACAATGATCTAGGTTATGATTTTATTTATTTAAAAATACATATATTTTATAGGCGTATTTAATGAGTAGTAGTTTAATTTAATTTCAGTGGGTAATTGAGGTTTTTAGGCATACTATGGTGAGTAGTGCTTCAATAAAAACATTGATATTATCTAATGATGTATGTTTATCTCTTTAATTATTTATTATCTCAACTGATTGTAAGCCCCAAAAAATAAAAAAAAAAATGAATATTCTCTAAGGCTCGTTCTTTTGGATTTGAAGTGGCGAATTTATGTCACGAACCGAGCGAGTTATAATTTAATTCAGTTAAGTTCAGTTTAGTTCAGTTAAGTTAAGTTCAGTTGCAATCAGTTCAGTTCAGTTCAGTTGCAATCAGTTCAGTTCAGTTCAGTCCAGTTCAGTTGTTTTATGCCGAAGAGAACATGCCCTAACTGAACTGAAATGAACTGACTGAACTGAATTTGTCTGAATTCAACTGAACTGAACTTTTATCAATTCAGTCCAAAAGAACGGAGCCTAAGTTTCTTAATTCTTTTATGGTTTGTTAATGCATGTTATTTGAAATTGTTATTGCAACTGAGAGTTTAGATAATAAGAATCTCTGTAATTCTTTGCTTTTATAATAGTTTGAAAATTGATTTAGTCATCAGTTTATATTTTGAATTGTAAGTTTCCTCTTCTTACCTCTTTGTACACATTTTTATGTATTTTTTTTGGTAATGTAGAAGTTTCCTTATTACCCATATTTGTAAATGAGGAAAGAATTAAAAAAAAATATTTTCTTTATTATTTTTTGTGAGATTAAGGGTATATAAGTCTTTTCAAGAGGGGACATCATAGCTCTCCCCTTGGCTTATATAATAGAGATCAAGATCTGCCAAAGATTGGAGATTTTGGGGGAAAGAGTTCATACAAAGACGTCCTAGAGCTCATTTGGTTAGATTTTTTTTTTTTTTTAAGGTAAGATGAAAGGAATTTCGTTTGGCCTCCCATGGAGTTTGATCCTAGACGCTTAGGTCATTTGGTTAGATATATTCACTCAACATGAGACAGGATTCAACAGATACATGCTTATATTGCAGGTGCTTGTAAAAGGACGGAATGATAGTGCAAAATGAGTATCCTGTAATCATAAAACATTTGTCAAGTGCATTTCCAACATACCTCGTCTCAGTGTCAGGTCGTATATAAAATACAAGATATACTTCTACAACAGATGTTACATATTAGTACACGAAATACAAACAAACAAAAAATTAACTCAACATAAACAGATAATCCCACCCAAACTACTAATTTAAACTGCTAAACTGCTCTGGCAAGAGAAAAGGGCAAGAGAAAAGGAACAGAGAAAACACACAAGTAAAAACATACAAGGCCGGTCTAATATTAAGGGCATGTAATCATACACCAACAAAAAGCTCCTAAACTCTTGATGTCCCGAGCTTGCGTTCAAACAGCCGTTTAAGCAGGTAGACTTGGAGAACACTGGCTCCAATAAGTGCTGCTGATTCAAAAAATGCCTTATGAATCGCTCTTTGGCTCATTCCTTCATTAACTGCATCCGAATCAGGCATATCTATTAGTCATAATTCTCAGTTTCTCATGCTGTTTACAATGTGCATGCACATCAAAATTAGATGGGTACCGGCAAGATAATAGAAAAGTGTAAAGACAGTAGAACGTATACACAATTCAATTTAGGAGAGATGTGCATTGAAAGGTAATGTTCTGTTGAATCTGTTCAATGTATTTTGACTTGATTCAGAAAAATATAGTTGAGAAAAGTTCCAATAATTTCAGATAAGCTATAAAAGATTCCGATAAGTCCCAATAAAATCCAATAACATTAAAGTTTCAGAATAACTTCTCTTCTCTTCCCTCCCTTTCACTCCACTATTGCTATCCAAACACAGTGTCAGGTTCAATGTTGAAATGCACAAAGAAATTAGTAAATTAAAAAAATGTTCCCAAAGGACATACTTATTGCTTGGCGATCGGTCTCAGCCTCCAACCAGTGCTGTTCAAATTGTATGTTGTAAAGAGCTTCCTCCAATTTAGCAATCTGTTCATACAATGGACTCACATGCTCTGCAAAAATGACAAATTAATGCAGAATACATTTAAGATACACTAAAAATTTACCAAAATGAAACTTTGAAAAATATTGTCCAAAGAAGGCAAAATATTGAGTTCCTACCATCTTTTGCATGATGGTCTACGTATCCATAGTGGCCAACGAGCACGTCAAAATCAATGGTTTCATGATATGGGGACCTGTTAGCAAAGCAGAAGTGGTAGATCCCCTTCTTGTGAGCGATAAACTCAAACTTCTCACTACTTTTTTCACGTGTGTCATGGAGTTGTTCACCGTCGGGTCCTTTCACCTGGCATCAAGTCAATATGCCAATAATAAGAGCAAAAGTTGCTATTTCTTCTGGCAGAATGTAGTAAATCCATTAAAACCATAAGGCTCCCAATCATAAACTTTTACATCAGTTAAAAATTCATATGAAGAATGAAAATTCAGGTCCTTGTGAGGTGGCGTTTCAACAGTCTTATAGGTGTCAGATATCGGGATCAAAAGCTGACACTCATTTCTGGAGATCGCCAGGTATCAGCTTTATGAAACCGATGATCTTTTATCTTTTGTTTCTTTCTACATTCACAATCAAATAGTTTTTCCACATTTATCCTACATAATCAACACAAATTGATAGTGTAATGGAGTTCTCTAGACCAACAATTAATACATCAATCAGGTCACGCTCTCTTAAAAAGTTACGAGTAAAAAATTGTTTTTAGTTTTAATGGCTAGATCATCAAAATGATTTCTTTGAATCTATTCAAACAAAATCAGAAAGATAGTATTTATATTCTCTAAACAACAACAAAAGGATTTTCCAAATTTTCCCGTCTTCTTCATTGTTCTCAAATATTGGCTATCTAATACGCTCTAGGAAAAACAACCATGGAATAAATTTCTCTCTTAAAGACTGAGAATCTGGTTTGAACCTTTTAAATGAGGTAAAAAGAACTTGGTGATATCCTAGGCCAGTACAGTACAATTTAAGTGAAGTTACTAACACTCTTAAAGAAACAACCATTGCACTCCAGCTTATTTGATAATAGTAACCTATTTTACTTGGATTCAGGTACTCATGTCTCGTGGATACATGTCTACGTGTCTCACTCAACTATTTTACGAAAATATTGAATGATTATGTGTCCAAACCCATGTCAGAGTGTGAATGATCTGACATGGGTACTTGTGATAGAATAAACAGAGTCCGAGTAACATTTTTTTTTTTTTTTTGAGGGGACAGTCCGAGTAACATAGATTGTAACAAAATCTTCAAGTTCATTTCAAAGCAGACTTTGAAGTTTGAAGTATAATTAGATTTGCCTAGTAGATCTTCAATCAAGCAGCACTAAATCATATCTAAACTTAAATTGTGCATCTTAGCTCTTCTATTTTTCATATAGAAAGATGAAGAAAGTATCGAGGAGAAAGTAGAGAATCTTGGACACCCATAGGTTTCAAAATTTGTGGTCAACCACTATGAGGACCACATAGAGAAGAAAGCTAAAAGCTCTGGAATTTCTTCTGCAATGCATCTTTAAGTCATGAGGATAGATTCACATCCTACTTGTAATAGTAATCATAACCCATGCTTCCAAGAAGATAATTCGCCTACTGACCAATTTATGTGGTGACTTCCCACGCTTAAAATGTTTATAAGTTCACATTCAATAATAACCCTATCCATGACAGTGAAATCAAACAGATTTATTCTTCTTTGATTCCACCATATTGCCTTGACTGCTATATCCTATGTTGAGAGACTATGGAGTGTAGAATTTGTCCATACATGACAGCTTATATTGGGTATCTCTCATAAAATCCTATTATTTCCTGCTCGTCCCTAGTTTTTTATGGCAGGTGAACTAAAGCTAACCGCTAAGGTTCCGTCTTTTCCTCCATGAGGAAAACAAGTTAAATATAGAAGGGAGGCTAGCACATGGATTTCTATAATCACACAGACAAATCATATGATCTCGCCAATGTTCACATGATATCCTCTCCATTTCTATGATTTAAGCAAAGTTATAGAAAACAACATATCCAAATTCCTAACAAAAAATTACACCATTGCCCAAGAAAAAAGAGTGTCTTTGAGCAAAATGCTAGTTTTGCAGACCTGAATTGTAATTCCAGAGATTTTGATAAAGCCTTGATTTTAAGTAAAACCCTTATCTTCCAGTCTCCTCCATAGCACCCCCTTGGACATCATTCACTACTTTCAACCACCAAAACTTCGAAACCAACCGACTCATTTTAAAAATAATCAAACTCATAAGACATATCCTAAATCAATGATGATTCTCTTTCCACCATTAGCATCTTACCCTAACAACAACAACCACAATCACCACCACTACCACCACCAACCAGCGTGCATCTCGCTGCTGGCATCCACGACAGAGAATGCCAACGGCTCTAACAACTCCACCCCAATTGTTCATCATTAGCAAGACGCCAATACGATACAAAAACCACTTCCCACAATTCACAAGGATTACAATACAAGAACCCTAAATGTCCTGGTTTTGAAGATCCAACCTACAAGAAGGTTGCTCCTCCCCCAAAATTAAACCATCAGGAATACTATTTTCCAATTCATTCACACGCTTCAATCAATGTTGAGGGTCTCCCATATATATTTTACATATATTCTCTATAACTTAGCAAAATACATATTTTTTCACATACAAAAAAATCAAGATAAAATCTCATAAAAGTAAAGCAACCCCACAAAATAATTCCAAAAAAGAAAAGATCAAAAATTTACCACAAGATCAACAACGCCTTCATTCTCAGAATGCCAAGCAGAATCAACTTTGATAACAACGAAGGAAAAATGGACCGTATCTCCTTCATATTCAACTTTATGAGAAAAACACTCTTCTCTATCAATCACAAATCTTAACCCATTTGCTCCTTTTAATAAATTTATACTCCACAACATTAAAATGCACATTACCATCTTTTTAATCCCCCATTTTTCTTCCATTTTATTCTTCTGTAAAAACATGAAATTAGAATTACCCAGATGATTAAAAAGTCAAACTATAGTAAAAATTGAAGTTTTAGATTCTGGGTAGAGCAGAATTACCTGTTAGATTTGACAAAATGTTGGTCCAATTTGAAAGATTATGACTTTGAATTTCAATTTTTTTGAGGTTAGAACATCAAAAAGTTCACAACCCCACTTTTTTAATTTTTTTTTTTTTTATTTTCTATATAAAGAGAGGGAGAAGTGCATGTGAGTTGTGACTATGTGAGGAGGAGAGATTTGGTAGTTTTTGAAGGTTTGAGTTGTGCGTAATATTAATGATGTGGCAATCATTGATTGGCTGTTATTGGACAAACAAGGTTCAGCATCGGTTTAACTTAACAGTTAACTCAGTTATGGGATTTCCTTTTTTTTTAGGTGGGCTGCTAGTTTTGGGATGATAGTGGAAGAGATGTAACTCCCCAGACGTGTTTTTTTATCATTTATGTTTCTTCAAGCCTCGTAACTGTCAAACCCTAACCTCCCTTTTCTTTCTTCTCTCTCTTCTCAGATTTGTTAGCATATCTTTCGCGTGTACCAAATGATTTGGATTGAAGCATGATATGGGTCACTAAGGTTAAGTATGGGTCTGATCACTTCGAATCGGGTTGTTTCAGGTTTGCTTATTTTTTATTGGGTTTGAGCTAAATCGGGTTTGATTCGGACGAGATCTGTTTCGGGTCTACTCGGGTCATCAACTAGTGTGGGATTTATTTTGCGCCAAGTCAATATTTAAATTATATATATAATTTTAAATTATACTTCGTATAATAACTAAAAGACAATATTGTAAGTCAATAATTAAAACAATAGATAGGAGTTAAAATTAAATTAAACGACAAAGTAGTAAAATAATATAAAATTTATATATGGTTCCTTTTCAAGTGGAGAGCCATAGTTCGTGGTATAGTTTGGGTGATTCGGATTGAGATATTTTGAGTGGGGTCAAGTTCGAGCCTGTTTGATTCGAGCCAGGTTTGGGTCAAGTCAGGTCGTAGGTATCAAGTCAACTTCAAGTCGTCATTTTATGGTCTGGAGTCGTGTCATTTGGGTTGTGTTAGTTCGTTGTGCATAATGGAAATTTCCTTCACATTGTACTCTACTCATAAACGCATGAGTAGATAATGCGGGAGGGTGTGTTTAGAGTGTGGGATGCAAATTCTACTCTTCTCTCCTTCATAATATTAGTCTTTCTTTATCAATTTACAAGTTGCCACGAGTTTTTAATAAGTAGGCTATAAGATAATATTTACAATAATTTCATCTATATTGTCTTGAGAGTTTGGAGTCTGTAATATTACTTTCTGATCTCCAGGGGTTTGCTTACAAGAGGCGACCCATTTATGAAGATGTTTGACCATATATTTAATTGAGCATACTAAGCATCGTTGCTATTGTTCTTTGTTGAATTAGCATTCATTTGTAAAGGACCGATTTTAAGACAAAAGGAGAAAGAAAGAAAAACAGATGTATTAACAAAACCCTTATACTTCCTCCGTTTCGATTTATTTGCAACAATTGGAGTGGCACGGACTCCTAGTTGAAATTTCTTAAGGGGTGATTAGAAAAAGGAAGGGACATGTGATTAAATTTAAGTGGAGAGAGAAAGTGGGGCCAATCAGCCACCAATATGAACCACTGCCAATCACCACTGCCACACACCACCAACCACCACAGCCACACACCGCCACTACCAGCAACCACCACCAGCCACGTCAGAATCGACCACCTGCGATGGTGGGATTCACCGGATTCTCCTTCTCCAACACATCTTCCACCTCCTCTTCTTCCTCCCCCCATTTTCTTCCTCTTCCCCCTTCCCTAACCCTAACACATCTTCTCTTTCTCTCTCCCCTCCTCCTTCGGCTTCGGTGCCACTCTTCGGCAGTTCGGCGCCGCCTCAACCTCCTCCTCCATTCCCTCCTTCGGCTTCGGGCGCCACTCTTGACTTCACCTTCTCCCTCCCCCGGCCGGCGACACCTCTTCGATTCATCCTCTCCCTTCTTCGATTTCGTTGCGCCTATTTGGCTTCCTCGGCTCCTTCCTTTGGCTTCGGCTGCTCCTCCTCTTCCGCTCCTTTCCTTCGGCGCATCCCCACCCGGCAGTCGAGCGAAAATGGACCGGACGGGAATAACACAAAAGTTGGTGGGTTGAATTTGTGGAGTGGTGGGTTGAATTTGTGGAGTGGTGGGTTGATTTCATGGAGTGGTGAGGAGAGATAAGATGGTTGTGATGGTGGTGGTGGTGCCGAAATCGGAGGCCGAAAAGAGGAGGATGGTGGTGGTATGAAAATTGAAGTTGGTAGTGGTGGGTGATGAAGATGGAAGTTGGTGGTGGTGGGTGAAGGTGATGAGCGATGATGATGGTGGTCAAGGTGGGTGTTCAAGAGAGAGATAGTTGAAGTACATTTTGGACTTTTGGTAGATTAATTTAGGTTCGGATAGTAATTAGTTTTATTTGGGTCGTATAATATGTGTTTTAATTTTTAAGTAAGGGTATTTTTGTAATATCGCATTCCAAAAATCATACCAAAATAGGAAAGTTTGAGTTTGTTACATTTAATTTGAAATTGCCAAAACGCAACTGTTGCATTTAAAACGAAACGGAGGAAGTACTTGTTTCCTTAGAAATAGATTGAATTTTAGATTGGAGTTTTAAATAACTTGCATGGGGAACAATTTCTATCACAATTCCTAGATTGGCAATTAGAGTTAGACACAAGTTCTTCTCAATGAGATAATTGAATGTTGGGAATGTTCAACCATTTTACCTTTATTTGTTGTATGTAGCCTTTTTAATTTGTTAAAGAGTAGCACTTATGAAAAAAGAGTAGCTCCTCTCATTGATAGAGAAGTTCGGTTGGGGGAGTGGAAACTGGTTAGAGCGAGTCGTAATGGCCCCTCTATCTCCGATCTTGCCTTTGCGGACGATCTTATCTTGTTCTGTGAAGCTTCAGTACAACAAGCATAAATTATGAACAATTGCCTCCAAAAGTTTTGTGATGCATCAGGGAATAAGGTAAGTATAGAGAAGTCTCCCATTTATTTCTCAAAGAATACCAACTATGATATTCAAGATGATGTTATAGTGGGTGTTTGGGAATGGAAATTACAACTGACTTTGGCAAATACCTTGGTGTGCCAACCATTAATGGAAGAACTTCCAAGCGGGAGTATCAGTACTTAGTGGACAAAATAAATGGAAAACTTGTTGGGTGGAAAATTAAGGCACTCTCTATTGCGGGTTGAGCCACATTAATCCAATCAACTCTCAATTCTATTCCCTACTACACGATGCAGTCCACGAAGCTTCCTAAAATAGAAGTTTCTTGTGGGGTAAGCTTGATTGAGAGAGAAAAATTCACTTGGTTTCTTGGGATAATGTGACTAAGTCATGGAGAGAAGGTGGGATTGGTTTGAAGTCAATGAGACATGTTAATGCGGCGTTTCTAGCAAAATTGGGTTGGCAGCTTTTAACTGAGCCTAATTCATTGTGGTCTAGAGTCATGAGGGCGAAGTATTACGATAATAGGTGTGGCCTTGATATGTTCAAAGAAAGGAGCAATGCTTCAAACGCGTGGAAAGGGATCATCAATAGCGTGGATGTGGTGAGAAAAGGAATCAATATGGCAGTGGGGAATGGTACTAGGACTTTCATTTGGCATCATAAATGGGCGATTCAGCGTCCGTTGATTGAGATGACGATTGTCGAACCTCCAGTGCATATCCAAGATTTGACTGTGAAAAAATGTGGGATAGTCAGTCAGGTTGGAAATTTGATATCTTTGCGAATTTCCTCCCTGTTGAGGCTCTAAATATGATCGCGGCTCATGAACTGGTAGAAGGTGAGGAGGCTATTGATGAACTATATTGAAATGGTTCGTCTTCGGGGGGTTTACATTAGGTTCAGCACTTAAAATAATTCGTAATGATGAAGAGCTGGAGGCAAGGGCAGACGTGAATTGGAAAAGTCTATGGAATCTTCCTGTACCTCAAAGAATGCGATTTTTTATGTGGCTTGCTATACAAGATAGGATCATGTCTAGTGGAAATAGGTTCATTAGAAATCTCACTGGTGACCCTAACTAGATGTTTTATTTGTGGAGAAGTAGAGGAAAACACAATTTATATCTTGCGTGATTGCCCTGTGGCCAGGCAGCTATAGCGGAGGTTGGGAGTCAAGATTGGGGAAGGAGATTGGTATGGTATGCTGAGTCAATGGATATTGAAGAATATTAAAGATAGCAGCGCGAGATGGAGGAGATTGTTGGCCTCGTATTTTTGTTACCACGTCTTTGGTGGTTATGGAAGTGGCGAAATGAAAAAACTTTTAACACTTCTCCTCAAATTACAAGCGAGATCAGCGAGTTTCGTGTTTGCTCGAGTGAACACAAATCGAGCTTGTTATAAGGCGTATGGATATCCCCTCGGACAATAAAAGGTTGAGCGCATTGATCATTCATCGGGTGGAAATACCCATGTATAGGGTGGGTTAAGCTTAACACGGATGGTGCGTCAAAAGGGAATTCGGGTCAATCGGTGCGGGTGGTTGATTAGGGGTCATAGGGGAGTTGTTCGAAGCCTTTGAGATGAATTGTGGCATCCGTACATGTACTAGAGCTGAATTACTTGCGGTTATGCGTGGACTTATAGTAGCTTGGAATGGTGGTCATCAAAGAGTGTAAGTTGCGGTCGACTCGGAGGTGGTGGTATGCTTGATTGCTTCTTTGGAGGAGGAAAATCCTTCCAGCTCTCCTTATATTCATATCATTAGGAAATGTTTGGCGCTCATTAAAAGAGAAGAGTGGGAGGTTAGAGTCATCCATTGTTATCGGGAGGCAAATAGAGCTGCGGATTGGTTAGCCAATTTTGAAGTGAATTTGTCTCATAAAGTTGTGATGTTGGAGGCGGTCTCCAAGGACCTTCATGCTGTTTTATTGGAGGATCTTCGGGGTGTGGCTTGGCCAAGGATGGTTCCGAAGAATAGAGCCTAAAATCATGGTGCTGTGAGCAATTAGTTAGCTGTTTTAGTTTATGTTCTTTATGTTTTCTTTTCTTGTTGTTTTTTATTTTATTTGGCCATGTGCTTGTTGGGCTTTTTGCCCTTTTTATTCACCAAAAAAAATGAAAAAAGAGTAGAAAAAAAGCCAATTCTATAACTCAATATGATCATTAAGCACTTCCCCTCATTGTTTTAGTTGCTCCAACATCTTTTTTGGTAAAATTCAAAATTGTGGAATTCTAGTTCACTTTTAATTTCTTATACATAACATTTCAGTCCTGACAATTCGTTATAGAGAAAGCATAATTAGGATTTTACATATTTCTCACTTTTAGCATTGCGAACCTCACGTTTAAGTCTTCATGTCTCACTTTTATAAACTCAGAGCTTACTTTTTATTTTAAAAATTATTATGTGTTTGTGCACAAATACACCCATTGTACCCAAGCCTCTACTAAAATAGTTAGGCGTAAAGAAAATTATCATTTCAATTTACATCAAAGCCTTCGTAGAGCTCCCAACTTTAGATGGTGCCTTCTCAAAATAATCTGATCTATTAAATGTTCTATATAGTATAGTCTAAAATGGATTAGTATACGCAAGAAAATTAATAGTTTAGTTTATCTTGAGAGGATCCCCCCAAAAGTTCAGATTATTTTGGATTCATCCAAAGTTTTAGTTTATTTTGATAAGACAGGTGAATGTTAGGATTATTCATCAATTTTTCCTTACTTTTATTCATCTCCATTAAAAAAGTGACGGATATATCTATGTTTCAAAGAGAAGTATTTCACAAAAATTACATTTTCACCCAAAAATGGCTTTTGTGCATTCCAAAAACGTAACAAAAGAGTTTCTACTCATTGCTGAAATAAAAATGTGTTTGATTCATCTCCCACTTGCAAAAGAAAAATCAAGAAATAACAAGACGAGATGCACCATTGATATACAGATACTTTGTATGATTACCCTGGCGTTACAGACCGACTTACAGCGCCATACGCTCACCTACGAGTTAGAGTATAGTATAGACGAAGCTGTGTTTAGTTGCAAGCTTTACGCAACTCACATACTTCATATTGCAAAACACTTAATTACAAACATTACACAGCTGTTCCATCAAGAATACTGCATGTAATTTGTTAGATCCTACAAAATACTAGTACTTTATACTTGGGTATCCAAGATGCGTTGCTCCTCCAAAGCCAGCCTTTTGAAGAGTTGCTGTTGATGATCTGCGAAGTCCAAATATAGTTTCCTTAGCTTCTCCGCTTGGCTGTATTCCTCGCTTCCTAACTGAACAATTTTCAAACCATCACCAGCTGACTGATGCCTTTCGTTCTGTATATAAGAACATTCTCGAAGGAACGAATACATGTTAAAGCAATGCATGATGAGAGAACACAACAATGGCGGAATGAAGAAAATCAAAGGGCATGTTCGCTATCAGTTTAGTTTATGGTTTTTAGTTATAAAAATTTAAAGTCATGATACAAAAATAGTCATACTTAATAGTCATAGTAATCACTTTAATTCTGAAAACTAACAACTCAAAGCTACTTTTCTCTGTTTCCATATTTCTCCATGTAGTTTTTAAATAAACTGAAAAAAAAAAAACGATAATGAACAGACCCTTAAATCGAGGTGATTGTTAATGCAGAACTGTAACCAAGAGAGATTCTGACCTTAAGATCTGGTTCCAAGCACCAAAAAGAAGGTCTGACCGATTCAGTTGCTGATGAATCAGACACAATCCAAGGCCTGCAGCAACAAAATATCTGATTTAGAGAAGTACACCAGGGTGATATTTCCATATCAGCAGCATAAAACCATTCAAAAAACAACTCTAATCAATGCAAGTGCCAAGTACCATGACTCTTGAAGAGTTTGAAACATCAGAACAAAGGCATAAACCAATCAGCTACATATTGAAGTAGAAATTGGAAGTGAAAATATCAGAACGTTCCCATTATCTTATACTACTATAACTAAAAAATATGGGTAGAATCGGATATTATCAGAATTAGGCGAGATGGTAGTCATGGTACTATAATGTACCTTCCTCTTAATGATACTATCATCTGCTCTGGTTTAACCACAAAATTACACAACCTCTCAAGATCATCAGCACAATCAACAACAAGAGCTCCCGTGGTATATGGCTCCGTGGACAAACTCAAGAAAACAAAAGCTTCAATTTCAAGACCTGTCGCTTCTTGTATAAAGTCTACAATTGTTGAAGGGGATACATCCCTCTCAAAGTTCTCAACCACAATGAAATAACGTTCTCCATTACTTGCTATTTTAGTCTCCGTATTATCTACCCCTCCCAAACCAATGCAACACACATCCTTCACTATTTTTTTCCAAAGAGTACAAAAAGTTATCATCATGTAGCCTTTCCTTAGCATGGTCATCATCTCCTCCACCTAGATCTACATCTTCATTCCTCTCATAGCCAAGAGTTCCTGTTTCGCAGAAAGAGCAGACAATCAGCAATGTCAAATCAGTCATTATGAAAAGAAATTTACGCCACTAATTGAAGCATTGATTTCAAACCTTCATCACAGGGCACTGGACTTCTCATTTGTCTACCTCTACCACCTTCTGATTTCTACAGAAAAATTCAGGAACGATCCGTTACATTTCATTCCATCAAAAATGCTGTCTGACATAGTGACATTCGAGCTTAAGCAAAATGAAATGCTCAAGCAGAAATAAGAACAACTTGCCTTAATAGGTTTGTACGGAGATGAGTCGGGACTTTCTTCCTGACATGTTACATCTTCGGTGATCAACTCAGAACAAGGTAAAGCTATTCCATGCTTCCACTTGGCTAGTTCCAAAAAGCAACCAAGTCTAGGATCAAGCTGTTTTTGAGATCGGATTGGACAAAGGTCTTCAACTCTAGCTAGTGTCAGTTTTCCAGTGTCTGGACCATGAAGCCATGAAAGAACAATGGAGCATGAACAATCCTCTGTTCCATCCACAATAGTATGCTCTTCACGCTTCACCTATTCCGGTAAAAAGAATAAACACTGATCAGGCTCATATAAAGCTAACCACATTTTCTCTAGAGAGGATAAGTTCCAGTTAACCAGCTGGATAGGTAGCTGAGAGTGGAACAAAAGCACAATGCACAGCACAAAATCTATAAAACCAAGGCTGCCAACTATAATTACCCCCTTTGTCCCAAAAAGTCATCCAATTCTCCTAATCTCCCATTCTATGTTGCTAGCACAGAAGAACTATGCCATAGAACAGATTTTCATATCTGAGGCGTTTAGTGCTAAAAAAATGGAGTGCACTGCATCATTTCCCCATCAGAACAAAAAAATCCGAAAATAAAATAGCCTGCTTCATCTTACATAGGTTCATAAGATTGCCCCCCTGACCTTGATACTCAGGGAGTAATATCTCTTTCACTTCACCATCCTTCTCTCGAGGCATATTCTTAATTTCATTGAACCTACGAATTATGATAACTATTACGATGAAGAAGGGCATAACAGCCACATGGCCCACATGTACAAGTGATGCATTACTTACTGTCTTAAAATGATCCCTAGTCCAATGATGTACATCTTGAATGAATAAATAACAAGAATACAAAAGGCTATGTACCTTTTAAGAAATTATGGGAAGCATTAGCCAATGATTGGAAAAAGGAAGATCAAAGGAGGAAGTAGAGGGGAAAAAGAAAAGGACACCCTCCTAACTAATCATGCAGAGATACTTGATACAACTATAAATACTTCTTCCATCCCAATATATGTGTCACATTTGACTATAATAGTCAACCAAATCAACATTGACCACCATTTTCTATTATTAAGTCATAGTAAAATTAAAAATTGTCAATCTTAAGAAATCATCTCTCAAGGTGTATATAGAAATGCTACTTACACATCATAACTCGATGTAATTCTTAACAAAATATGGTAAAAGTTTGTAATTCTTAATGTCCAAAGTTACAAGTGGTCTATTAGTTGGAACAAGGAAGTCCCTTCTAAATTCTAATCCTCCCTCGTAAACTAAATGAATCAATTGAGTTCATCTTGTAGAATTTGTAGAACCCAAGTGTACTTCAACGGAATGCAAGAATTCATATAATTTGTACATTTTTTATATGCTTTTCATTCTTTCAACTTTATAACGCGTCCGAAAGAAATTTTGGGGTTGCACACTTTCAACATAATATCCACCCTGTCAAAACCTCCTTATAAACCTCAACTGATCCTTTTCACTTCAGCCATTGACGAGATCACCACTTATACGTGCACGTTACTATTCCAAAGTAAACCACAAAGGCAATTTCAGCTGAAAGCAAATCATTAACCTCTTTGTCACCCCATGGATTAAAATTAATTCTCTTATGGAATTAAATTAATAAACTTTCCAATAAAAAAGACAAAAATGTGAAGAGAATTGGACAGAAAAAATACAAAGTTCGGGCCATAAAACAAAAATAATCCTGAAGTCGACAAACTATCATAATCATGGCCCATGGGTGAACTTTTCATCATTTAAAACCCTAAAATAACCCTTTTATCATATACTTCAAGCATGGAAAACATAGCAAATTTGAGATTATTTTAAGAGTGTATGTAATTTATTTTATACCCAAATTTAATATTAATCTAGTTATCAATAGTCACAGCTTTTAGTAACTTCTTTAATCAATTCCATTTTCAAATCAGCTCAAAAATTAATACTTTAAGGTTCCCTACCATGCAAAAAGTCACAAAAATGCGATTAACAACAACAGTAACAAGTAACAACAATCATATAAAAACATTATTATATAACTTGGATTCATCACCATTAATATCATACTATAAAAAGGGGGAGGAGGAGAGAGAATAACCGCTTCAACAATGGCGTCGTAAAAGCGTCGACCATCATTGCCACACCTAAGAGCACAAACCCTCATACCCAATTTCACCATTAAACAATCCGACGCTTCAAACTGCAAACTCAACGGCCGGAATCTTCGCCGGAAGTCGGAAATATCGTCGGAAGTGTCGAAATCTCCGGCATGATAGTGTTGATCTTGTTCGTCGGGAAATTCGGTGAACTTGACGATGAAAGTCTCGCCTTGAAGTAGGAGCTGAACACTGTACCATGCGTCGTCTTCGCCGTTCTGGAACTCAACAAATGGGCCCACCGGCGGCGAGTCTCCGGCGTCGGTGATGGTGGGTTTTTTGCTGCGTTTTTTGAATCCCATTTTTTTTGGGTTGTTATGGAGGAGAGAAAATGTGGGAAAGTTGGGGGTTTTGGGAAAATGGTGATGATTGAGCTTTGAAGATGGGAAGAGCTACTGTCTACTGGTTTTTGCCATTTTAACTCATAATGTTCTTGCACGTTTTGTAGTAGGGTAATAAATGTCGTCTCTTCAGTTCATCTTATTTTCCCTTCTTATGAGTAAAATAAGTTGAAATGAAGATTAATAACTTCAGTACTGCAAAGATAACGTCTGACACTCTAATAAAATAAGGTCTAATGAGTTCGGATAAGATCTACTAAGTTTTGATATGTTCAGACTAGCATTTTTTGCACGCGATGCGTGCTTGGATTTTTTTCGAGACAAAAACTCGATTTTCTTCGACATTCGACATAAATAAGAGTCAAAATTTGAACATTAAACATACGAAATATAATTGTTTTTAGTTGCAAATTTTGATTGGTTTAGTCCCTGTCACTTAAGTCTCTCACCAGTCTTTTTTTTTTTTTTTTTTTTACTTTTCAAAGTTAAATTCTATGAACAAAATAGAAATTTATTGAATTTATTTATGATTTCTAATATTATAATTTTTTAGTTGATTTTTGAATTAAGTACACTACTTCATAGATTGTGAACAAAGTGGACACTTTGATTTCAAGTCAAGAGTTGGGTGTTGTGTCATTAAAAAATTTGACAATATATTTCTTTGATTTGAATGTTTGTTTAGCAAAAGGTTTGTCATATCTGCATTTACATATTATGTCATGTTTGTAATATAATATTTGTTAATGAAACTATTTCACTTTGTTAACTGATTGAATGTTATAGTTTTAAAGTAATACGGAGTACTTAATTGTGTATTAATTGATAAAATATTTTGACTAATATAATTTCCATATTTACTTTGTTAGTTTGAATGCGTTAATACTTGTAGACAATTGTCTTCATTTATGGTGGCTCAGTTGTTATATAATTGTGTTCAACATTTTTGTCAATATTTTTATGATATAATTGAACATGCATTCGAACATAAGAGTTGCTAGTTTTTTTTCAACTAATTTGAAATAACTTGCAAGACTAAAAGAATTATGTACCTTTTTGGAAGTTCGCAAATCGCTAATGGATAAATGTGTGATATCCCCGTCGAAATCGTATGTTTTTCTCAGTTTTCAATTTGTATTGACGTTGTAGTGTATTGGTAATTTTTGTGAGTATGTAATTGTGAATGGTTCTTGAGAACAGAGTAATTTGTAAATGAATTTTTGTGAATGTTTTTGTGAGTATGTATTGACATTGTAGTGTATTGGTTGTACTTTGTAAGTGAATTTTTAAGTTTTTGTAAAGTTTCCTCATTTGAGTGATTTGTATAACGTAAATTATGCAATTCTATGATTTTAGTTGACTTGTGAGTGATTGTTATAATTTTATTTCCGGTATTTTTGTTTGAAGCCCCGCTTTAGTTTGTATGTGAATTTGTAATTTAGAAAGGGAAGGGGGGTAAAATAGTCTCTTCATTCGGGGACACCATAGCTCCCCCCTTCCCTTATATAATAGAGATAAGCGAAAATAAGTTGAATAGAATTGACTCATTGTTGGCCTAAGTCCCTGCATTTGGGTAAAATAGTAGTATAAATGTTGGTCTGGGTCACCTCTTGGTCAAGAAGTTGGGTAGCCATTTTAAAACCTGAGAAGACAACCACTTTTCTAAATCCTTGAGAGTGGGCAATAGATAACCCTTCCTGAATGCACATTAGATCGATAGAAAGAGAGTATCTCGCATACGTGGTTTTCGTAAAACCTACAAGCCATATACCCTCGTGAATCATGATCACTCATGACCCTTGCAATCCATGTAGTTTGGTCAAGGGTTTTAAAGGTGGAATCTACATTAAACATAGTCCAAGATGCTGGAGTATGGTCAGTGAGTAGGATTAGGGATGGGCATGGGTCCAGGACCCGACCCGGACCCTGCTGGACCCGACCCTAATTTAAGGGTCTGGGTCCAACTTTTTCAGACCCTAAGGGTCCGGGTCTGGGTCTGGGTCCAAGTAATTTTTTTAGGGTCCGGGTCCGGGTCTTGATATTTTAGACCCAGACCCGACCCTTAGACCCTAAACTTATTTAAATATTCAATATATTAATTTTATCTTTTTTTTTTATAAACAAACTGATTTTCTAAAATACTAAAACCTAAACTAAAACACAATTCTGGGCCTAAACTAAAACCCCAAACCTAGCCATTTTCTTCTACTGTTCTACAGCGCCGTTAAGTGAGAGAGAGTGAGAGACTCACACTCACTAGTCAGGCGCCGGCGGAGACGCCTCACGCCGGGTATTTTTTGTCGACCAATTTCCTTCTTTCATTTTTTCATCGTTCATTTTTGTTTCGTTTTTTCTGGGTTTGTATCTTTCATCATCGCCTGATTTTCTTCTTTTCAATTTTTTAGTTTCGTTTTTTGTATCTTTCATCATCGCCTCACGAGTCACTCACGCCAGGTATTTTTGTTTCGAATTTTCTGGGTTTGTTTCATGCGAATTTTCTGGGTTTGTTTCATGCGAATTCTTGTTGTTTTCATCCGTTTCTCTTTAATTTTTTTCAGTTTATTTGTTTGAATTTAGGTTAAAATAAGCAAGATTGGATTAAACAAGATTATAGCTTGCAAATGATGCTAATTTCCTATTTTATCTACTTTGCTCGCTGAATAAAGGAAGAAAGTTTCCTACTTTCTTAATTTAAGCAGCTAGTGAAAGGTGAAGTAACAAACAGGAAGATATATTATGGGATCTTCTACTCCACTTTGATGTTTTGTTCACTTCATTTAGAAGGAAATGACGTTATGGCCTCTGAATTTTAGTTTAATTCAAAGAAAAATTTGTGTTTGATTCAAGGTGAACTTGCTCAATTGGGCATAGAAAAGCCACTAAAACCTCCTAAAAATGGGTTAATGGTTCAAGCTGATTTGGCAAAATAAAGAATTTTTGGCCTGGACCCTCCAGACCCTCTAGACCCTCCAGACCCTAAGGGTCTGGGTCCGGGTCCGAGTCTGTAAAAAAATTTAGGGTCCGGGTCTAGGGTCTGGCTGGACCCGACCCAGACCCGACCCTTGCCCATCCCTAAGTAGGATTGTTCAAAAATATCCGATCTGATTGATTTTATCCACGATCCGGTCGATCCGATTTTTTAGATTTCGGATTTTATCGGATTGGATATCCAAAAAATCGGGTCAGATGCGGTTCGGAATAAAATTATTTCGGGTATTATTTTTTTTTTAGAAAATTTTAGAACTTTGCTACTTTGGTTAACCTAGGCAAACAAAACAAAAACCATTAAGTTGCAGTTTTTTTAACCTCACCCGAAATAAACCCTAGGCAGACTCTCCACCCCCTCCCCACTCCCCAACCCATCTCCGGCACTCCCTAGCCCGACGGCCGCCGCATGGCAGCTATTCATCTCCGGTCAGACAGCCTTCCTCATCGAGTCTTCCTCTTTGACAGTTCGCATCCTCTTCTTTCTCATAGTCTTTGCTTCTCCTTTTCTCTATTGTCACAAGTACACACCACATCTTGCCACTCTGTCGTTCGTCACTCCACCAGGCCTAGTGCAAGCACACATCGTCGCCATATCAGACCGTTTACGGTCGAGTCCACTTTCCTCTTTTGATTTTTCTCTTTTTCTTTTTGATTTTTCCCACTCTCCTCTTCTCTCTCCTAGTCTCTAACTCTCCTATAAGGATTATGGTCCTTACTCCATAGAAAACTGAATGTACATATTTTGTTTTGCCAAAATATAGCAAAACTATGAGTTTGTTGATTAAGCATTGTTAAATTTGTACCCTTTTATTTCAGTTTTGAGTTTGTCGGAAAAAAATAACGATAATGAATTTATAATTTTTTTGGATGTTTTGATTTGATAGAAAATTATGACGAAAACAAAATTAAAACAATCATTCACAGAGAAATCCGGATATCCAGTTACCCGATTCGAAAATTTCAGATATCCGAAAATCGGATACCTTATTTTTTCAGATCGAATTTGGGTCACAATTTCACTGATCCAAAAATTTTGGATATCCAAAATGAACATCCTTACCAGTGAGTGGGTAGGTTTGGGGAGGTTCTGTGATTGATTCATGGTGGGGATTGGCTTTAATATAAGGTAAAATTGGCCTCAACACCCTAAACTATAGCGGAGTTGCACCAAACAGCCCCAACTACGGCTTATAGCCAGAATACCCCAAAGTACGGACCTGGATGCAGTCCGTACCATAAATGAGGTCGGTGCCCACCGGATTTTCTCCCCTTTCTTATTTTCTTCTTTTTTAACCCTAATTTTTTACTTAAACAAAAAAAAGGCGTGTGCCTTCATTTTCTCCTTCCTCAACTGAACACAAAGACTTTCTTCCCTAAATTCCCTCTTACTTCCCCAAATTCCCTCTTTCTTCCCAAATGAACCCTAAATTATGAAAGAGTGAAATTTGCATAACAACAATGAGTTCATCTTCATCTTCAAGTTTCAAGAAGAATTCAAATACCAGTTTAGGAAATGGTAGGGTTTACAGTCGACATCGATTGCTTGTAGTAGTTCAAACTACTTGGAAGTTCAACCAAAATCAAGGAAAACGCTTCTATGACTTCCCAATATCTAGCACTCGACTTATAGCCGGTGATAATTCCGGTCACCGACCTCATTTATGGTACGGACTGCAACCAGGTCCGTACTTTGGGGTGTTCTGGCTATAAGTCGTAGTTGGGGCTGTTTGGTGCATCCGCGCTATAGTTCAGGGTGTTGAGGTCAATTTTGCCTTAATATAATTTGTCGCACTTTTCTAGGCTTGGTGACTAACACCTTCGGCCTTAAAGGGGGAAGGGTCGAGGGATTAAAGATTATGTGGTATCAACTTTTCCAATTTTCGAAACAAAGAAATGGGAACATGATGGTCCAACTCACTTTTCGAAACTTGTTTGGCTTTTTCAGGTTTTGGTGGATCCAAAGAGAACTCGGCTCGTGCAGCATGTGGTCATAGGGTGGGGTTAGGTAGTGAGGGGGAATCGGAGAATGTGGTAAAAGTCTTCATTTTCTTGGTGACATCTAGAGCAATTGTTTATGGTGGGAGACGTGTATTTCATAGAGGAGCTTGTTGTGGGGAAGACGATCAAGGATTACAAACCAAAGGAAGAATTGAAGTTTTGGAATTGTTTTGATTTTCCAAATCCACGTAAGATCAAGCGAATTCACACAAGGAACTTGGGGTTTTTAGGCTAGAGAGAGGGAGAAACCCTGATGAGTTAGGTATGCGGGGGCCAGGATATAGTTGTGAGCAACATCCGAGGGGGGTGCTAATGCCTTGGATTCGACTAATGAAGGTAGAGTCATAGATAGACACTCAAAGTTCCAAGTTCCCTCATGCATTACATCTCTCACTATAAGCGTGTTCTCGTTAAAATTAAGGAGGCCTTCAACAAGTGGGAAATGGGACCTATGCCAAGCCAATTATCATGCCATAACTCCATAGTTTCCTCTTCCCAAGGATCCACTTGCTATTTTGTGCTAGGAGGTCCTACCCGTTACCCACACTTTGCCAAATTACCTAGACGATTTATTATCCTAAATCACACAGTCATACACTGATACACAATGCGTACACTAAAGTACTGTTGGTCACATATCATCTAAAAGCAATGCCACTCATGATTTTTTAGATCATGAAAATATGTCATGGGGGAGATCTTAAAATCATGGCCTTCTACATGGTTTTTGGGTGATCTAATATGGGTCATCCCATGACATATTGCAATTTGGATCATCGCTTGATCTAAGTTATAGACAAGTCATCGGACAAGTAAAGGTGGAGTACACATGCACAATGTATAATTCAAAATTTATAATTGAAATATCTTAAAAAATAAAAAGTAAAATTAAATAAAAAAAATTACAGACTGCCATAATTTTTTTAGATTTATAAATAGACATCCATATTGTTATGTTTTTACACACTTTTAAAATTCTTTATTTTCTCTTTAAATTTTATGTACTTGAGTTTTTGTTTTGCGATGATGTTCTTTTTTCTAGTCATGAGTAGGGTGCATTTGTCAAAATGGGTCAGGTCATGATACATGATTAATTTTTGTAAGATGTGAGAAGAAGTTGATGAGAAAGAGGGATAGCATGTTTTTTATATCATGAGTGGCCATGCTCTAAGCATGAGAATAGTGATATGTTTTATTAGACAAAATTATTATAGACTCGGCTTGTGTAAATAGTTAGTTGAGTGCTATCTAACTAGGACCTATTTACAAAAGTTCTTGTGTTTTTAGTGGTGTTGCGACGCAGAGTAACAAAAGGTCTTCTTCAATCTTGATGGATGGAAATGTTGTTGTACGAAAAAAAAATTACGCGCGGTATCTTGTTTATATAGTAGAGGTGATCATGGGTCGGGTCGGGCTATCCCTAAAAAAAATTGCCCATTAGTCGGGTTGGGTCGGGTCAATTTTTTGTGTCGGGCCGATCCCGCGGGTCGGGCTAATTTGATCACCTCTGTTATATAGTCCACGAGTTATGTTTAGCGCAACTACTCATGCTAGTAATAAAACGAATTATGGTGTTTGGTTCGCAGATTGATCAAGATTTTCCGACACGCTGATTATAGTGAAACAATTTTCTAGTTTTTTGGATAGTTTCTATCCACCTTGTGTTAAGTAGGAGAAAGAGGAAATAGAGGGGACCACACGTTGTACAGTGAACTGAGTTATTTTGATGTTGATGCTTTTATATTTAGTCTATTTGTAATCACGTGAGTGGTAACCCTTTTCTTTCCTTTTTTTTAAAAGGGGGTTCTTTCTTAGTATTTCATTAATTGCTATTATTTTTTTATATCTTCATCCAGAATTTTCTTATACATGTTTTATTTTATGCTATTTAAAGTTTCGAACTTTTGCCTTTGCTATTTCGTCTTATTGCAAAGCTGAAAATTATTTCAAAAATAAATGAATATAACATATCTATACAGAAAAAGTTGTATCCCCATACCCTTGTCCAACTTCAGGACAGTGTCTCTGTATCTGTAATTTTTAGATTTGCCTTATCGGATTCGTACCCGTATCCTATACTCGTACCTTTGTTAGTGTAACATAGATATCAAATAAAGGTCTAAAGTAGGTAATTGGCCCCAGATAGCAAAAGTTCCAAGATCCGCCACAACTTGTGAGGGAACATGCATGTGATTGTTTATTTATTATATAATTGTATGGATTGTTGATACAAGCATATAGGAGGGTTGATTATTTATCTAATCATGTTTATTTATTACGTATGAATGGTAAAGGTGGTTATTGGATTGAATTGCATATTAATCCAAGTTTAATATTTTTAACCTGTAGTAAGGTAAAGGTGGATTTTTGGAATTAATAGTAGTATTATATTCCTTACTTTATTATTTATTATACTTTCACAATCGCGGATTTGTGAAGGGGTAAGTAGAAAGGTATGTCTTAATGACATTGGTTGATGTTGATTATATTCAACAACTTAGATTAAATGATTATTGGTTAAGGAATTGGTTATTCAATGATCACTTTTATTAATCAAAGATAAAATATATTCTTTGAGTGTTGGTCGTGGTTGGTTTTGTTTGTTGCGTGTTAGTTTTATTTTGTGGTTAATGTTTAATTAATTAATCACTTAAAGTGAAAAAGTACGAGAAATAAAATTCTAGATTAGTGCAGTCTTAAGTATTAAACACTGGGAGTTGGGGCACATGTTGGTAATTAACCCATGGCTTTTTGATGACCGCTTGATCATAGTATCTCTCTTTGATATATAATTTTGTCGATATCGATTGATTCAGGGGGGAACAGAGCCGTGCTTGTTGCCTGGTCTTCTTATTGAAGACTGGTTCTGGTTTGGACAACTCGTTCATTGCTTATTCAACCTAATTAATTAATCAAGTTATTATGGTGTCATGTTTTATTCTAGTATTATCCATTTTGCCTGTAGTGCATGACTTTTATTTTAATTCCTTAGTATCATACTAGGTTGTTTATTTATTCTAAGACTTTATGTACTCAACTTTGCCGATTTCGTACTTTGTATGTTTGATCATGGCTAATGCTTTATTGATCTTGTGATGACCCATCTTTACCAAGTATTCTTTGGCGAACAATCACTTTCATCAATAGGCCAGAACTCTGTTTCATGTGGGAGTTCATGATGTATGAGAGTGCGAGTGCAGCTATTCTGATTTATTTATTTTATATTATTGGTTGAATTGTTTTAGAGTTTCTTAAATATTATTTTGAGATTTGTCTTAAACTCTAGAGTTGGTTATAGTTATCTGTGGTTGACTTAGTTGTTGACTTTGTTTAAGTTGACTTAGTTTGGCTTGGTGGGCCATGTTGGTTCCAATATGTAAGTACTTTGAGTTGACTTTATTTATTTGCTTTAAAATGATTTATTATTTTCCGTTGCAAAATTATGAATAAGCCGAAATATTTTCATACGTGGCGATGATGCCTTTGTAATTCTCTTTTATTTTTGGAAAACTGTTTTTTTTAAAAGAGAATTATTGGGGTGTTACAATCAATGATGATTGCGAATAAGATTGTGAGGTGATTGAGTTAGTTTCAAGGCATGCCACGATTAGCCGTGGGGTGGGGTCCACAAAGGCTGAGCATAAAAAATCAATTTTTCTTAGACTCCCCAACTGAAAAACATGGTTTTTTTCCCATTTCTCTGAAGCCAAAGCACCGTGTTTTAAATTGCAATTAGACAAAAAGATTAAAAGACTGACGCGCTGTGAGTGCCCAGTAAAATTCAGCCATTTGGCGGAATCTAACTGGAGAGAGAAAATCACGTTTTGGCAAATATTGAATATGCGATATTTTAAGAAGTACAAAGTCGGAAAACAAAAACCAACGTTTCCGAGCTCTACAAATAGAGATCCATTTTGCAGTATTTTGGACACATTTTTTCCAGCTATTTTACTAATTTTCTCTAATTTTGAATATTTTATATAAAATATCTTCTATTTTCACATTTCAAAAGAAAATTAATTAAAAATATTGAATAATCTCATTGTGCATTTAATTTAATTAATTATTTTATTATTAATTCATATCAATTAATAATGGATGTTTCATATTACAAAGAAATTAATAATAATTATATTACATAATGGTGATTGGTTGATGAGATAAAAAAGTAGTTGAGTAGGCTAAAAAAAGAGAAAAAGTAGTTTGAATGATTTTTTTTTCATTGTTGAGGAGAATAGTCGGCAAAAGATTGTGGGATAATATTTTTTAGAGAGAGAAAGTTCGAGAGAGAATGGGATGATCTTTTATTTCAATAAACAACAATGGTGCTTTAAACAATTACATATCATATCACAATCCAGGTTTATAAAGCAAAACGCATCATAGCGTGTTTATTTAACTTTTTAATTTGCTAGCCTATTTGCTATTTCATCCCACTATTTTTCAATTTATAATTCAACATACATTTTAGTCTTCAAATTTCATATAAAAGTTTATATATATATATATATATATATATATATATATATATATATATATATATATATATATATATATATATATATATACATATACATATACACTGAGGTTGAGGTGGTGGAGTAGTGGCATCGCTCCCCACCTCATATCCCTGAGGTCTAGGGATCAAACCTCATGGGACTCATTTGAGGATTTCCCCTTATCCCCCCTCAAGTGAGTCCCCTTCATCATACCTTTAAAAAAAAAAAAACATATACATATACATATATATACATATACATATACATATACATATACATATACATATACATATACATATACATATACATATACATATACATACACATACACATACACATATACATATACATATACATATACATACATATATACATACATATATACATATACATACATATACATATACATATACATACATATATACATACATATATACATATACATACATATACATATACATATACATATACATATACATATGAGGTTGAGGTGGTGGAGTAGTGGCATCGCTTCCCACCTCATATCCCTGAGGTCTAGGGATCAAACCTCATGGGACTCATTTGAGGATTTCCCTTATCCCCTCTCAAGTGAGTCCCCTTCTTACCTTTAAAAAAAAAAATATATATATATATATATATATATATATATATATATATATATATATATATATATATATATATACATATACATATACATTCATATACATATACATTCATATACATATACATATACATATACATACATATACATATAAATATACATATACATACATACATATACATATACATATACATATACATATACACATACATATACATATACACATACATATACATACACATACATATATACATACATATACATATACATATACATATATATACATATACATACATACATATACATATACATACATATACATATACATACATATATACATATATATACATATACATACATATACATATACAAAGTATCCATACAATACTCATTTTAAATGAACCAAAAGATGCTTAAGTTTTCTAGAGAGAGAAAGAGAAAAAAGAGGAAGAAAAAGGAAACCCTAAGGAAGCCAATAGCCCCTCTCATTGTTGCCTCAATCTACCATTGCCGCCGACCCTCAAAGAATACCTCTCTAGCCCCTCCTTGCCCATCGACTCACCAATCTTCTTGTGAATCACCAAATTCCCAAGCTCATTTTTGGGCTCAGATTGCTTGGTATTTTCAAGCCGGGGTCGATACGCTCCTGCGCGATCGTATCCTGTTTAGAGATGATGTTCTCGACAGCCGGAAAGAAGACCCGTTGGGATCTCTGACATCGGATGCTCGTCCTCGTCTTTGTCTTCACAAGTGCTCGCAGTTTGCTTGTTATTTCCAAGTCAAGGTTGCTTCGCTCCTCCGCGATCGGATAAATCTCCACGATGACGAGACCGTTTCTTTCATCAACCGCAAGATCCAGGTATGTTTTCTCACCCCCCTCCAAATGGAAGTGAGAATGCTTTCTCAAATTGCCTCCCTTCTGATTAACATCATTGTTAGAATCTTATGTGTTTTACAGACTTTTACTTCTGAGATTATATGTGGCAATTCAATTTCATGGTGTAAAAGTTGCAGATGTTGGCCTTCCCTTTATGAATTAATTTGGTCTGTATTGTTTCTCTACTATAGCACTTTGGTCTCCAAATTTCTACTTTACGTTTTAAGTATTAGTGCTGCAAATCTTTTGAGTTGTAAGCTTAGGCTAAGAATCTTTTTTCTCCATCTCTTGCTTGGTAGTTTTCATTGTATTGATAATTACTTTCGGGATCTTTGGGTTCTCTAAATTTGTTCAAACTTTTCTTTATCTTATTTCTCACTTCTTTCTAAAGACCCTCGGTTTTCATTTCTATGCTTGCTATTGGTTACTTCTTATGGTCTTGGCTTGCCTCTTTTCTATCATGACAAGTCCTATTATGTGTGATTCATCCACTTTATAAGGTGGTCTCGTATGCTATTTTTATTTATAAGCAAAAGTTGGTCGGTGAAATATCTTTATGATAGGATGGATTTTTTTGGTTGTTTTTACCTCCATTTCAACCCAATTTTCTTTGAAATCTTACTTCCTACTAATGTTATTATCGCTTGTGTTACATGTTGTGTGTAAGGGCTACTCTATCTCTTCCTGCCATAATTCATTTGTCAGTACTGCACATGTTTCTACTTTTAATTATCGCCTCCAATCGATTTGGTTAGTTATGCATAATCTTCGTGGGAAGTCTTTATGGCTTTTTCTTTTGTTTGATTGCCAACTCGTTTTTGCTACTCTTGAATGGTGTCTGCTAATTTTGAAAATTATAGGTTGGTTTTTGACGATGAATCCTTGTCAAATGAGATGGCTTTTGCCGAAAGATAATACAATTTGGTTCGTAGATTCTTATTTTGTACATCATTTATGGACTCGTCTTTGTAATGCACTTAGTTTGATTATTTCTATTTTACTGAACCGGATGCCTAGCCATCCGCTGTGGAACCAGATGCTTGACATCTGCTATGAAAGATTGGTGTTGTTCTCACTATTACAAAGATCACTTCGTATAGTATTGGAACAGGTTTTACAATCTCAAACGTACCAGCTACTTTGCCACCCTCTATGGCGAATGGGGGTTTCTTTCAGCCCATTAGGGATAATGGCAGTTATCTCCTCAGGTTCAGGGATTATTTCTACGGTTATCCTTTACACAGGTACCCTGCATCATTGGTGTTTCGCTCGGCCTCATGGAAAAATTGCCTGTAAATGGCAGCTCTTTTATTTGTATTGGGTTGCCCAGGGTTTTCATTATGGGATGATGCTTTTTGCTACTTTGGCTCTGATGTCTTGCTTATGTATTTTGTTTTACTATTCGCATTGCACCATCTTTCTTGCTTCTCCTACTTTTCCTTTGTATTTCATGCTTGGGTTGGCTCAACCCCTTATGAACCGGATGTTAACCATCCGCTATGGCCTCTTGGTGCTCTTGCACTCATTTTTGTCTCAATGGTTATCATATGAAGATCATTAGTTGGAATATCCAAGGCGGCAAGAAACCTGAAGCCCTTGCCGAGCTTGTGTTTCTAAGAAACAAATATAAACCGGACATCATGTTCATCCCTGAAACTATGACTTCGCACAAAAACAGTCAAAGAATTCTAAAAGCTTTACATTTTGATAACAAATTAATTATTGACCCTGTTAATCATTGTGGTGGGATCTGGATCGTTTGGAATAATAATAATATTGATATTTCTAGCTTTTCAACCACGAGTAGATGTGCGCATTTGAATATCACTTTCAAGCCATTGAATCAAGCCTTTATAATTACGGGTCTTTATGGACCCATTCCAAGAACAAGATAAGCCGGAATTTTGGCATTATTTAGAAACTTTCATTCATTCGTGTACTTTGCCTTGGCTTGCTCTTGGCGATTTTAATGAAATGCTTTCTTTTGATGACAAATTGGGTGGTCGTCCGCTATCCCCCAACCAACTAATTAGGCTCTCAAATCTTCTCTCCAATGCCAATGCACAAGACATTCCCTCGATGCAAAGTTCATTCTCTTGGAAAAAGTTCTTTACTAATCAATCCATTTACGAAAGACTGGACCGTGCAATTGACCTTTCTTTTATAGACGCCTTTCCGCACTTGTCAAACGGCTTATGGTGCGTTCACTGTCTCGGACCATGCTCCTCTTATTTTTGATTCCAAATTCACTACCGTGTCTAAAGTCCCCCTGTTTTCGATTTCAAAATGCTTGGACAATTGATCAACAATCACATCATATTGTCAAAAAAGTATGGGCCCACGCCACTCGGGGCTCACGTTTTTTCAGAATTCAGCATAAACTTTCGCAAATTAAGGTCCATCTTAAGAGTTGGGCAAAGCAGCGGTATGGCCACACGAACAATAAATTAACTGAAAATAGTGAGAAAATTGTTGCATTAGAACAAAGATTATGGGTTCAACCTTTTAACCCCTTTCTGGTTCAACGAATTAATCGTCTCATTAGACAAAGAGAACAATTACTTCTTTTTGGTCAGTCTAATTGGGGCAAGTTCAGTCGCAAACAATGGCTTACACAAGGTGATCGTAATTCACGATTTTTCCATAACAAAATGAGAAAACGAACTGTCAATACTACCATCTTTCGTTTAAAGAATGATCTAAATCAATGGGTCGATACACCCTCTGGAATTAGTTCTCTTCTCACTGATTCTTTTAAAGTAAGATTTACCTCTACTTCCACTCCGGGCCGGGAGTTTGATCTCTCCTTTATCAATCCTTTTGTCACCGATGAAGATGCAGCTAACCTCATAGCTCCTTTTACGGATGACGATATTAAATCAGTCTTTTTTGAGATGAATCCTCATAAAGCACCAGGATTTGATGGATTTGGAGCAAAAAATTTTCAAGCTTATTGGACAATTGTGGGCCCTCAAATCTGTCTTGCTATTTCATGGTTTCTTTTACCATGGTTGTTTACCTCCGTCTTTAAATCATACGATCATTACACTTATCCCAAAAATGAGCACTCCGAAAACGCCTAACCATTTTCGGCCAATAAGCTTAATTAATACAATTTATTAAGCCATTTCTAAACTACTTGTTTAAAGATTATGTCCTATTCTCAAAACAAATATTAGCCCGCTACAAAACGCTTTCACACCTGACAGATCAATTCGTGATAATATCCTTATTGTTCAGGAGATTCTGAACTCCTTCCAAAAGTCCACTAGTAAAATAGGATGGTGTGCGCTTAAACTCGATATGGAAAAAGCTTATGATCGCATTGAATGGGATTTTTTATGGCAAACGCTAATCAAATTGGGCTTTCCATCCAAATGGGTTCAATGGGTAAAACAATGTGTTACTACAATTTCTTACTCCCTTAAAGTTAATGGTAGCACCACAGACTGGTTCAAGCCTTCAAGAGGTCTCCGTCAAGGAGATCCTCTTTCTCCGTATCTATTTATT